>JAFIRS010005176.1:0-63718 GCA_018342105.1 Gonioctena quinquepunctata
CTCGAGATGTTAATTAATAAAGTACCTAACCGCCTACCAAATGGGTAGATGGTCGGTGGTTTTAATAATTACCCCAAGTATGTATTGAAAGGGAGATCTTAATCGCCCAGGGAGTTGTTAATCAAAGAGATCTTCGAATAACATAGAAGAAGATCTAAGAGCGGCTTTAGTCTTCCTCTCTGCCCTGAGAGATAGTTGAGCGTGGGTTGTTCATTTATAATTCAGATTTACAGACCTTACTATTATTCGAATTCACAGGAAATAATGCATGGGAAAAAGGAAATAAAAATGAATATAATTAATCTAATCTTAAAATACATGCACAATCGTATAACATAACCAATCAGAACAAAATATGCTATTTCGCTATTAAACAATTATAGAAGATGATAGTATGTCAAGTTTTGGTCTACAAAAGGGTAGTCACTAATATCAATATTTCTCTTCATTCTTATCCTTTTTACTTTCGACTAAGGCATAACGCATAACCCTGTATATGATAGTAACCAAAATATTTAGGAATAAGGTACTTGGAGAATTGACTTTCCAAACATGATCTTTCAAACGTACTTACATAATTCTCAGGTAAATCACTTGCACTCACATTAACAATTGATTAGACGAATAGAAATTATTAATTTTACTCGCGCCTTCATTAATTTGGGTTATTATGGTTTTATTATTTACTTTCGTGTCTTGACTTTATTTAGCTACTTTTCCTGGACTATGAATAGAGATTATGAAATTGGCATTGAAAGTATGCAAGGTTTATGGTAGCACTAATAAACAGATGATGACCCGGTAGTTATTGTATTTGTCGAGCCGATTTGACATTGTAGATTTCTCTTTGAACAAAAACTTATTTCGCACTAAGGTAGAGATTGATGATGCAACCAATTTAGCTTCATTATGAATTATCTTGAATTTCTTGTATATGTTACATCACTTATTTCAGCATTCAATTTAATTGTACTTGTAATAACGATTTCTAATTAAATGCTAGCGTACATGGAGTCAAGTATATCTGATGACTGTCGAATTATAACTCTTTTTCTTTTAGATTCAAGTTTCTTCATATATAGTCTCGGTTCCCTCCTCTCGTTTGTGTTATTTCAGTCATTTCATTTGTGATTTTTATGTGTACTCATTAATGGGGTTTATTATACCAGCGCATAGGAATGCTTCAAATAGACCGCCCATCCAATGATGTATTTATAGATTTTTATGTGCGGTCGGCATCCGTCTCTAGACATGTCGGTTACATTAACAAGTTAATTTATTACAGAACAAGAATTTCTCCTGTGATATTCACCGCGAACAAAGAGTTACTCTTCAACCGTATTAGGTCATTAAATGAACAATCTGAGATAATTATGCATTCCTTCAAAAGTTAATGGTGCATGTGTTAGAACTTGATAATGGTTATTTATTTTTCTAAATGATTATGACTAGGCAGGGTTACTACAGAAGCTATTCATATTATGAATAGAGGAGTTCCTCAGGGCTCTGTGCTCGGAACGCTATTATTCCTACTTTTCATAAACGACTTACCACTTCAACTAAAATCGTAACTACTGACGATATATGCGGACGATACCTTACTGGCGGTCTCGGCACATACCTCAGAAGAACTCATATCATCCATTGCACATACTGTAAATTTTTTCGTGAACTGGTGTAAACGTAACGGTCTCATGGTTGATATCGATGAGACAGAGTGTGTACATTTCCATTCCAATGATATTACGTCCACCTCATCTTCTCTAACTTGTCGAGTCGAGAGTAATATGATTGAATCAACCACAACAACAAAGTTCTTAGGCTTACATATTGATTCTAGTCTCAGATGGACAGAGCAAGTTAACGCAGTTAACAGAAAAAATGAATAAGGCCTTTCATGCAATTCCAAGAATTAAAGACTGCATGCCCACCAGTGCAGTAATTAACGTTACAGTTCAGTGTACAGTCATTTATGTTATCACCTAATCTTATGGGAAAATTCCATAGATGCTAATAGAATATCCGTAACACAGAAAAAGATCATACGAAAAATGTTCAGGCTAGACTTCAGGCAAACTTGTGAGCCCACATTCATTAAATATAAAATTATGTCGTTCTACAGCATTTATATCTACCACTGTATCTTGTATGTAAGAAAAAATATTGATAAATTTGAACTGAATTCTTCAAATCATGATTATGATATAGTTTTTCTAATCTCAATTGGACTGACATGAAAAGTTTCGAGAAGGAATTCTCTTCCACATGACATACTTTTTTAATGATTGTACCAGGAACGCTTTGAGAGTAATATAAATTCCCCATTTGCCGGGCAGTGCATATGAACACTCCTCGTAGTGCTCTTATTTTTATTGCCGTTCCAATTGAGATTAGAATAACTATACCAGGCATTCTGATCATCTATGTGTCCCCAGATACAAAACTACCAAACTTGAAAATAGTTTTAGATACATGGGAATGAAAATTTATAATAAACTCCCACTAACTTTCACAAGTACGGACTCCTCCAGTAATTTCAAAGAGACCATGAAAATTTTAATGCTGGAAAAATGCTACTAAAGTGTTAAAAAATACCTCCATGATAGCTTGTAGGAACTGTCTTTGTCTATGCCGTTTGTATTTGCATAAATATGACTGTATAGTGCAATAAATACATTGTATGTTAGTTTATAGGAAATGTACTATTTTGATACTATTTTATTTTATTTATACCAACTGTATATTGTTATATATTATTCGTGTTCATAATTTCAAGGTAACCTCAAAATACATCTTCCACAGCGGGTGACTGAATTGTCATATACATGTTTGTAATGTCACAAAGGATGAATAAATATTTCTATTTCCATTTCTATAGAATGTGTTCGAAATTTTCGTGATATATTCTTCTATCATTTCGATGTCTGTAAGCTCGCGCACATAATCCAGCCGGTGTTATCTGTCAATGTTCCTTATTATATGAAGTACCCTATTCTGCAGTCTTCCCAGTCTCGTGAATTGATACCTTGGTAGACTGAAGAATATTGGACAAGCGAATGCTATACTTGGTCTTATCATTTGTTAATTAATATAACAGAACCTTGTTTCCTAGTGACACTTTTGAATTTATCCCAATTAGCGGATACGTTTGTTCCATTGCAGCCGAGCCTCTCTGCAGTGCTAATGAAATGTGTTTGTGCATTATCATACGCTCATTCAATTTGAATCCCAGGAATATCACAGAGTCTTTCTCGGGCACCTAGTTATTTTTTACCCTCAACTTCTCGAAAATATGCACATTGGTAAATTTCCCGAGAAGTAATAACCTCAAGCTTTTGAGGATTTAACTTGATTTCATTACTTCCTAGGGCACGACCAACCGATCTAGATATATCTGAAGCTATTTTGCAGCCTCTCCGCTCGCGAACAAATGGGTGAAGGTCGGAAAGTCGTACGTATATAGGGAGTACAACATTGGTGACAAGGAGAACCCTTGTGATACTCCTGCCCCAACTAGATATTCTGATGAGCTCGTATTATTCATTCTAACCCTGAAAGTTTGCCCCGACAGGTGAGAGTCTAGTATTGAAAAAAAAGGATTCATTGTCCAAACAGGGTTAAGCCCCAATAACAGGACACCAATACATAATAGTTGCAGTTTGTGGTTGTGAGCAATATATATTAGTTACAATTTGTGTTTGTGAGGTGAAGATAGGATCAGGAATTTGAAAATACATACAGTGTAATCATGTGATAATAAACAAGAAAGAAAAAGAGAAGAGGGAATAATGTGTATAAATGTCAAAGGGTGAATTATATTATGTACTTTTCTAAGAAATAACAATATAAGTGCAAATGGTTCGAGTGTACTCCACTCACTTTTTTGTTACATAGAATTTGCTTTATTTTTGTTATCAAAGTAATTTAATGTATTTGAATTAAAGTATTGTTGATTTATTTGAAGGTATTACAATGGGATAATGAGGCATTCTCGCGATAAACCCTTCTATCCAGACGGTATCAAAGGCTTTTTGCATGTCTAACAAGACCATAACTGTGTTTTTTTTTCTATGAAACGTCTTCTTCACCCCGTGGACAACTCGTGCTACTTGGGAGGTGCACAGTATACTCCTTCTCAACTAGATATGCCATAATGCAGGTATAGGTGACTCCACAAGATTATTTTGAGCTCCTCAGTACCAAGCATGTGTTTCAGTTGCTGAAAGAAGTGAGAGCAGTTTTTCACATGAGGTTTCCATTTGAAGTATTCATTCTCTTCTATTCCATGATATGTAATGGTCTACAATTCCTACTGGCTGATTGTTATTATACATTATCAGATGTCGGTGAGTTGCTTTTATTGCGGGAAAACCTCAGAGATTCATTTTTGTATTTATTGTCGCACTAAGCCACTCCTTTTTTACACGCTTTCTATTAGCTTAACTTGTATGTTTGTTTGTTTGTAACCGACTCCTTTGGGCGCGATTTTGACCCACTTCTAGACGTACGAATGATTTGAAATTTGACAGGTGCACATAATTTCGGTGACAATGCATCAATAAATTTTTGTTTGAAAAAAAACAAAATGGCGGCTCCAATATGGCGGACGGGTTTTGTGATTCAAAATTGATATCTGAGGGTTTTTGTGGTCAGAGATTATGATTCTATTGTCAAAACTGGAAAATTCAAGATGGCGGCTTCAAAATGGTGGACGAGTTTTGTGATTATGGTCCGATTCTATTCAAAATTGGTATGTGGGGGTTATTGGGGTTCAATATTATGATTCTTTTGTAAAAATTGAAAAATTCCAGATGGCGGCTCCGAAATGGCGGACGGGTTTTGTGATTATGGTCCAATTCTATTCAAAATTGGTATGTGGGGGTTTTTGGGGTCGGAGATCATGATTATTCTGTCAGAATTGAAGGATTAGAGATGGCGGCTCAAAACTGGCGGACGAGTTCTGTGATTATGGTCCGATTCTATTCAAAATTGGAGAATAATAGTTGAAAAAATTGAATAATAATAATAATAGTTTTAAAAACTAAAAAACACGCTTTAATAGAAAACAAAACTGAAAAGTTGAAAATAAATGATAGTTTAAAAACTAGAAAACACCCTTTGATAGAAAACAAAACTAAAAAGTAGAGAATAATTTTAAATGAGTTTAAAATAAGAATGCAGTGATTAACAACAAACTGATTCCATCGTGAAAAAGCGTGGGGTGCTTTTAAAGATATTTTCATAATGATTCTACTTTTACCAATATCTGTCCATGAAATATTAACAACAATTGACATCAAGCACCCCACCCTTTTTTACGATGAAATAAATTTGTTGTCAATCACTGTATTCTTATTTCGAACTCATTTAAAATTATTTTCTACTTTTAAGGTTAGTTTTCTATTAAAGCGTGTTTTCCATAAACTATTATTTATTTCATACTTCTTCGGCTTGCCATTCTGCCTCTTCCAGAATCAGCAGAACGAATGATCACCATTCAAGTAGAGATCCAGCAATCCATTGCTGTATATCAATAATCATTTTGGACCAAGTACTGTTCCCTGTGGTTTACCCATCTCCAGGACACCACTTTAGTTATAATCAATATCTACAAATTTCTCTATTATTCCTCTGATTCAGAAGTTATCCATACTGTCAATAAAAAATTTGAGATTTGCAGTATTGAGTTCATCAGTATATTTCCTATTGACTGGTATTGGCTAGGTGGCAATCGATTATGACTGAAAGAAAATGTCATTGACAAACTTTATGAAAACTGCAGTCATATACTGCTGAGGTTACTTCCTTATTAGGCTGTTTCCACCCCATACAATCAGTTTGGACATTTATGAAAAACAAATTGAGGGAATCAAATCATTTCCAAATCTAAGAGGAGAAGTAGTGGAAAATGGGGAATATAAAGATATTTGGTCAGAATGCATTTCTTATATGATTCCAAGAGACTGTGCCATCCATTTAAACGATAATCATAAGCTTGAATTATTCGCCTGATTCGCCTGATTGAGAATAGAAATGCTTTTAATTTTCCACGCATATTGGAATTTCCTCTTTATTGTTTCTCTTTCTTCCAAATTTCCATTCATAACTTCCCTTTTTCTGCAAAGTTTAGTTTTGGAGAAAAAATTCCAGTAGGGAGTATCGTTTATGTTTGATTTGAAGTGACAAATATGTTTCCATATTTATTTATTTTGTTTCTATTCAAGACATTCCTGGTGTTTTTCACCTCTAAGATCGGTCTGGAGCTCAAAACAAAGGAGGGTCGACATATACAGTCCTGATTACCTGAAGAGTTCGCTATGAAATCAAAACAAAAAATTATTGAAAATTCAGTTCCATTGTGTTTCTTTCGATTTTTGAATCCATTCAACGGACTTTTGAACAGAAATACGCAAAGTTCAATTCCAAGAAAAAAAAATGATACCGCCTTTGCTCGGCATGTGACATGAAAGCAGCAAATCCTATTATATTTTTTTAGCACTTTCAACTGACTCTGCAAACTTTTTCGGATAATTATATCACGCTATGTAGATAGTCTGGAATGGATCAAATATGATATATCAGCTCCTGAAAATACGAAGATACTCCCAGCCGCCACTGGCCACACGACCACTGGTGCATTGATTAATGGTAACGATCTCCTAGGAAATCGGAAACTTACGTTCTGGATGAGGTGACACTGCATTATGGATGGCTGTGGTGCAGTGGTGATGAAATTTGAAACATCGAAGCGTATTGAAGTCCCATTTGCTCGGAGCTGTTTGGAAACTATAACTTAGTTCGGTTCGCAGAGTTGCAAAGCAGTTCTCATGTACTGAAAATAACGGGTAGGTAATTGTTTTCCGCAACAGCGTGTTGGGCGGTGGAGGATACCGTTTCCGTATTAAGATTGCGTTTGACTATTGCATTAGTCATATCGGACAATATTTGCTGTTTCATGAACAAACAACGAGAACCGCATTGGTTTTTCCGTTGATTGGGAGAAATATCAATTTTCTTCACCATTATTCATTTGATTAGCTGCAGAAAAATGTTTTTCACAATTAAGTTTTATTATTTTCTCTCCACACGGCTGGATATGTTTGGTCTTATAACTACATAGGTACATGAAAATACTTCCACGGAACCTTGCACAGAAACAAATCCCAGCAATTTCACGAATGAGGCAATCCTATAATCCTGAAAACACATCTCCATCTGGAGAAATATAACTGAACCAAATATATTATCGTGCGTAGCCTCCATTTTGAGCTCTTTTTGCTTGATGGTCACTGAATGGGAGTTTTCCGATAATAGAATATTGTCTCGAAATCCATGGTGCCAATAATCATTGTTGAAGTTTTTCTGGGAACTATCAGCAACACTATTCCACAGTTTCAACTTCGGTAGTATTATAGATAGATTTGGAAAAGTGTTGGTATTTTTTGTTCAATGATAACAGCGGCACACAAAAAAAAAAGTTGTCTGTGCACCGGGCGCCACCTATCTATGTTTTTCGACCCGCTGAACACGAATTTCAAGTCAGTTTAGGCCGTCCGGGCTTCAATTTCGAGTAAATTGCAAAAAAAACCCAAAAATAGCGAAAATTCGATATTTTGACAAGATAAAAAATTCTGATTCTGCAATAAATTTGGCCCATAGTCCCCTCGAACATTCATAAAACTGCAAAAAACCGATAGCAGAAAATTGCTGCTGAAAAAATGGAATTTTTTTTTTTAAAAACAATTAAATAAATTTCTTGTATTTTTTATTTCTAAAATACAAGATTAAGATCAAGAATGTACACAAATTGAATTTTTAACGGTTTTCGAGGGTATTGTACTGTTTCATTCTCAAATGATCTACGATGTGGATACCTCTTTTTCCACCTTTTCCTTTATTTAGTAAAAATTTGTCATCGTGTTGGAATTTCAACTTCTTCAAAGTGCAGAGTTCATTTCATTGCATGATCGCTTGTACTTGCAACCAGGGCACCTCCTCGGGGTGACGGTGGGCAACAGAACCATCTGGCAGAGTCCCTGGGTTAACGGCGTGTGTGCCGTCATGGCAGGTAAAAGTGATGAGTACTTTACGATGCAGGGATTCGGAAACCCAGTATCGGCGTCTGGTCAGGGTGAGAAAGCAGGCCCGCAGGCGTCGTCATCCAGCGACTGCAGCTCTTCAGTAGTGGAAAACTTGGCTACTGGAGAGTATACTATTACAAGAAGCAATTCCCATCTATGCAATAAGAGTCCTGATCAATTTTGTTACGTTTGTGGGGAGTTTCAGCCGGTAAAAAACCGCAGAACGTTTTCAGATAGATTAAAACAAAATCCCAATTTTCTTCGATTTTTGTAATTTTTGATGATTTTTTACAATTTTTTTAGATTTAAAACGGTTTATGATTGAAGTACGATCGAAATTAGTATTTAACAGATCAAAATACATGAAAATTATGCTTGATTAGATCAAAATTGTCAAAACATCGAATTTTCGCTATTTTTTGTGGTTTTTTGCAATTTACTCGAAATTGAAGCACGGACGGCCTAAACTGACTTGAAATTTGTGTTCAGCGGGTCGAAAAACATGCCCGTAGATAGGTGGCGCCCGGTGCACAGACAACTTTTTTTTTTGTGTGCCGGTGTAATCAAAGTATTCCGAAAAAGATTTCTTGGCGGATAAATGACAAAGTGGGGTAAGTTTTCGATGACATGTGGGTGAATGAAGTTTAGTTGCAAAATGCACTTCAAGGCAGAGTGCCTGGTTATCTACTGAATATGAAAAAAACCCTATTTACCATTTATTGAAATTTTTCAGAGATTGATCCCATGCTGTTCAATTGGACTAACTATCATATGCCATCTTTTAACCGACGAAACCAAAAAGAAGGAGGTTCTCTAGTCGACCCGTATATTTTTTTTCCATCATTTTTTTTATGTATGATCACGCATAACTTTTTACTGAGGCATTCGATATCGATAATTCTTTTCTTTTTCTTTTCAGGGGGTAGGGTGTACTTTGGAGGTGGTCCCATTCGAATTTAATAGATGAAAGCCACCCCTAAGGGTAGCAACATGAAGGATATTGATCACTCACCCTCTGAATTCTGGTCCGTTAACCGATTCTATCAGGCATAACTTTGTACTGGGTTCTTCGATTTGGATGATTCTTTTTTTAATAGATAGGGTATACTTTATACTTAGATTTCGGATGGCATTATATGACCTTACGGGTGGAAAAATAGGGGAAAAATTGATTTTTCTCTTATGAACATTGGCACACACATACGTAGTTGACAATGACAGATCGCTACTGGCATTATTTCTGTTCCACATCCGTCAAAACCATTATATTCTATGAAAGGATGGAATGATATAAAAAGAAATGAGATAAACTAACCAGAACAATAAAAATAATGTATATAACAACAAATAGTAAAAGTAGATAATCATATTATTTAACTGGTAATAGTTGAAGTGAGGTGGGTAAGTAAGTATTTTGGAAGTAATCAAAAAACCAGTAGGTAGTAATTGGTATATTTTAGCCATGAAAAATTTAAAAATAAAAACTTTTTAACAAAAAATTAAACCGACGAAATACGGAACTGAAAAGTAAAAAATAAAATAAACCTCCTTAGTCTCAGTAACTAAGCTCCTAAACTGATGTAAGTAACTGATTTTGAGTCGGCGCCAAACAAACAATCAACGAACATCATTGAATTACTTCAGAATGTCACCGCGCAACTCGATGCCATCATTTTACGCCTTACCTAATTCATTTGTTTGTTTGTTTGGCGCCGACTCATAATAAGTTACTTTAGGAGCTCAGTTACTGAGACTAAGAAGGTTTATTTTATTTTTTTCTTTTCAGTTCCGTATTTCGTCGGTTTAATTTTTTGTTAAAAAGTTTTTATTTATCATCAAATGAAATTAAACATAATATAAACAACAGAGTTAGGTTGAAATCATTGGAAGTCAAGAAGAAAATTCATTGACTTTATTAGGCAAACAAAACATCAAAAAATATCAAAATGGGTAATAGTTATTGTATACATTTTTCGTTAATTATTTTTTTTCCTTGGACTATCTAGTTTAAAATCGCCATATTCTGAGGAGTATATTTGCATCGATATTCTACAAGTATCAATTGATTTCACAACGCACAAACACTTATGTCGTTGTGAAAGTAACCCGAAATTGAAATCATGGATTATCATAAATCTGTTATTGTATGAAAGGTCCGAATTGTTCATATCAATTCCACAACAGAAATGTGAAAATCTTGTTGCATATGTGGAATTTCACAACTTCAAGGGTTCTCATTCACAGATGATATATATATATATATATATATATAAATATATATATATATATATATATATATATATATTTATGATTTTTGCTGTAATTTCACAAAATGAAATTATTTCAGTATTTAATAGTTTGTAGGAATATTCCAGTGACAACTCATAAGTTCAAAAACATCATTTTTATAAAATCTATCTTATAAATAAGGCACATTCCATCTCATAGCGAATTCGAAATTTCTATTCTAATCTCTGGTTTTTAATTCCCCTCTTGTTTGTTCAGCGTCTTCAATTCTACTCTCTTGACTCATATCGAGCGCTTTCAAACGTCGGCGTCGAGACGATTCATCGAGTTTGTGACATTTCAATTGTTCACTTCTTTCGAGGGAACATTGCGCATGATTGTGTTTCTCTTGGTAATCCTGATGGAAATTTAAAACAGGAGAATATTGATATTCTGTCATTCATACCAAGATGTTATATTTCACAATATTTCAGTTTCCATTATTCACGTCAATTTTGAATGTTTTATTCGAATACAATTCAATTCAAAATTACAAATAAATTTATTTGAATCACATGGCTCCTTAAGAAAAACTAGAAGAATTTGGACCCCTTTCCCCTATTTCTGCCTTATGATCTGATGAATGGTTTTTCTGTATAATATTTACCAGGCTGAATACACTGGAGGTTCGTTTTTTATCGAATTAATTTATTTTTCGCACATTGGTTTTGTTTTCACTGAAAAAACTCGAGAATCAAAGGTTAAAACGAGAGTTTTAGCTGGAGTGTTTTTGACATACCTTTGATTCGAGAGTTACTTCCAGATAAAAACCAAACTTGAGTGCACCGAAGAAATATGTTTCTCCCATTAAAAAACAAACCTCGAGTGTATTTTGAGGAGATTAATAAAACAGTATAAGTAATTTACGTCATAAGTCCGGTGAATACATTTTTACAGTACGATTGAGATGTTTCCGGACGAGGCGATTAGCCGAGTCTGGAATTTCGAAACGGGTACTGAGAAAAGTTTACTGGACATGTGACATACAACATTTTATTCCATACTTTTCACAAACAACAAGAAATGTGAGTAATTATCCTAATAATGATTTTTCATGTGCGGTGATTGATTTTGGAATTTGAATTGAATGATGCTATACCTGTCCTTTTTTCACTGGCAGCTCTCATTATAAATGCAAATCTGGAAAGTTGTTACCTCGGCTCAAATACATTTCATAGTAACAAACACTTTTTGATAAGACTTCATGTGTTTTCGAGTTTACTTTTCTAGTCCACTCTGTTTTATCTCTAATAACAATGGAACGATGAAATTATTACAAAGCATCGATGGTAGAAGTAATGATCCGTGACGTGCGTTCGGTAAACCATGTTTTAATATTCTTTATTTATAAAACTTCCAAGAAACAATACATGTTTATAATAATATTAATTCAGAGAAATAATTGACAATTCATCGATTATTGGATGTATCAAGTTACACTTGTCAAACTATTATAACTGTGTCCTGTGCGCGACTTCGGCAGCTCACCTGAAATGTTTTAGTTGCAAATAGTGATGGTAATGAATGTATGTAATACATACCTGAATGTCCATTTCACAGTCATCATCGGTATCCGAATCGGATGAATCTTCGGGTGCTATTGGAATTACTAGAGATCACACAGTTTGATCAATTAAATTATCAAGATCCCACATCTTCTGTTCCTCTGTTGATACATTTTTCCAATTGTCGCTTTTTACCTTCGAAAACGATGCTAGAAGAAGCTGACGTACATCATCCAATTTAAAAGTAGTGTTGTTCCTAGCAACGTCTCCTTTCACTTGAGCCCATATGAGCTTGATAGGATTGAACTCACAATGGTATGGAGGTAATCGTAATACAACTTTTTTTTTTCTTCAACCGTTTAGTTAACTACGTACTGTCTGTAGTTTGCTTTGTGTTGCCCCGCAATGGATAATAATTCTTTTTTTACCATGCTATCATCATGTGGAAGATATTTCTGCTGTAACCAATAAAATATAGCTGTTTTTTTCCATTTTGATGTTGGCAACGCTTCCTAGAGCCTGGAATGGTAGCTAGCATCGTCCATGACAATATCGGCATTCGCAGGCAACATCATTTATGAAAAGGTGTCCTCAAACACATCCGCATTCATCTCCTCGTGTTGATCTTCTATTGATTTCGAGACGAATTGCATCAACAAAACCATGCTCATTTCCAATATGGGTAATGATTAACCTACGCCCTTTTCCGATCGGTGCAGGTAACCCAGTGGAATATTCTACCATGACTGCTTGGCGGGAAGTTTTTATGTTAGTGTCGACCCATGTTTCCTGCACAGTACGTCCTTCGTTAAGCCATGTTTCGTCCAAATAATAAATTGTCCTTTCCTCAGATCGATACTTCCTGATCGCCCATAAATAATTCCTTCTCTAACGCACAATTTCGTCTTTATCTGTGTGGAGGGACTGTCTATACTGCTTTTTCCAGGAAAAGCCTATCTCGCGTAAAAGTTTCCATAATTTGGTTCTTCCCACTTGTGGTGAATCCTCGTCTTCCTGAATTGACTGTAGAACTTTGTCTATTGTTGGTATCTCTTTATTTATATAAAAAGAGTGAACTTTCGTTCGGATGGCGGTCCTATCAATTCAATCGATAGTGACTTCCTTCCTGAATTTTGTTTTGGTGCACTAATGACTCTACTTTTCCTGTCGTAAAAAACCTGTAAATTGTTCTTTCACTCACTCCCGTCATATTAGAACATGTAGACACTATCTGGCAAACGGATCTCGTGGGTTGTTGATGAACAAGTGCATCATGTACATTGAGCACTAACGTTTTTTCTCTCACAGAGTATGCAACAAATGTATTGGGTTTAACTGTTGTAATGTTTGCACCCGATGCCATTTTCATGAACACTACTCAAATATCACAAACGTATTGAGAATAAGCAGTAGCCCGTCACGGCAAAATTCTATTGTATTTTCTAGAAACTAGCTGACGGGGGAAACTCAGAATTCCTTCATTTATTTGCTTTCAATAACAACTAATGATCGTATAATGATGCAGGTACATCCACTTTGCATCAATTATCTTTCATAATAACAATTTCGAATTGTATTGGTTTTTCCTGAAAAGTAAGCGAATTTCAATAATGAGGTATTAACTATGAACCCTCATTCTGTAATAACGAACGATTCTTGGAAACGAATGTACAGATGAAATGTACTTCGGGAATTTCCATCTGAATATTTTATTTCGACCTCACTATTTACTATAGTAATTGTGCTAAAATATTCACCCCAATTTCTCAATAATAACACGTGGTGAGGGGAATAGGTATTAGTATTATTATATATTCATTTTGTAGGTTTTTAACCAAATCAAGAAGATTTTGAGAACGGGGGCAGATATAATCCCCGAAAGGTCAATCAAAAACTATATAGAGAAGTGTCTTCTGAATTTTTACAATTTTTTTATAGGCATTTTCAGGGAACGAAAAGTTACTGACAAATCGAATCATTTTTCTATAGGAAATATAATTTGGTGAACGCAGTAACTTATCAGGGTGAACTAATTATTTTGCCCTTTCTACACTTGTATAGATTTTCCTGATTATATTTTCATCTTCAGACTGTGGAAGGTTACCCAAAAACATGTCAAGAAACGTTGTTCCTCTACAAAAAAACACATTCATTCAATACATATTCTCATATTTTGCTCCTAAGTAAATCCATGTTTACAGTATAACATTTCGTAATAAGTATCATTGAAGTTCCGTCTTACATTTTGGTAAGAAATGTAACGCCTATGGTTCATGTTTATTTTATACCTGAGACCACGAAGTCGTGCTGCCAGTGAAAAAAGGACCCTGTCATCGCACCTTATTAATCGTTAAATGGATCAATAATAGTTATTTGATCAACTAGTGTATTATTGGTGGCGATTAGTGATTGGGATATTTTAACGCATGAGCAAAGCGAGAACGTTAATGTTAAACGTTAATATACGAGTTGATTACAAAAAAAATCCGTCGACCTCGTTCCTGGGGTCAACGAGAAATTTTCGATATACATTTGCTTCAACTAGGAGAAAACTTACAATATTTGGATTTTGAAATACATAATCTGAAGTGCGAAGTAAAATGATTTTACATCTGAATAGTATATGGATTCGTGGAGGTTTGTTGCATATACCACAATGATGCATTAATAGAAAAATGGACCATCAATAGGTTATTAATGGTCGATTTCGCTGTATGTTTGGCTGCATATATAACAATTATGCATTAATAGAGAAAATGGGGGTCATTGACGATCGATTTCATGTAGATTAAACAGACTCGTTAATACGAGGTCAATCAACGAGTGTATTAATGGTCGAGATATTTTAACGAGATATTTTAATATACTCAATCACCATTTTAATATACGAGTTAATTACAAACATTTCCTGTCGACCTTGTTCCTGGGGTCAACGTGAAACTTTCGATATCCATTTGCCCTCAACTAGGAGGAAACTTACAATATTTGGATTTAAAAATACATAAATTTGACAGCGCGAAAGTAATATGATTTGAAATTTGAATAGTATTTGAATTCGTTCATGTTTAGTTACCCCTACCACAATGAAGCATTAATAGATAAATCGACAATCAATAATTAAAATAAACTTCATTCAGAGACATGAAATGGTATAAGGAAATATTATTATAAGGAAATACACTTGTTCCGATTAGATAATAACACCATAGTAAAAAGTACCAACATAAAATTCGTTATAATTGAGAAACAATAAATACAATTTCCAATTGTAGGTAATATGTTTAAAGTGAGAAGAAAAATATAAAAATATAATTAATTGATTAATTATTTTCAGTTATATATATTATTCAGAACAAATTTTTTTCAATTGATTTTTGAATGTTATAATTTTTTTTGGATTTTATGTCCTCTGGGATGGTATTATACATTTTTGGTGAAATAGGTGAATATAATTTCTGAGAAATTGACTTTCTGAGAAGCGGTTGAGGTGTTTTTTGTCTGTTGTTATATTTATGAACTTGTCAAAATGGTATTTAATCAAGTGTTATGATAAAAGAATTGTCGGAGGTCATAATTTCGGATTCTCGATATAATTTATCTGACGAGTATGTGTGGCGTTTAGACATTATTACTTTCAGAAATCTCTTTTGTCATTTTCAAGTTGGTTCAAATGTGTACGTCGAGCTGCTCCCCAAACAGGTATTCCGTATCGGAGATGGCTTTCCACTAGTGTCGACTATATAGTTTTTCAATTTTTGAATGGTAGGGTATTGTTTGAGGTCTTTGAATTTATAGATTATTTTTTATAATTTTTGAATGTATAATTTATGTGGAAATCCCATTTCAGATGTCTGTCAAAGTATATCCCTAAGTATTTTATTTCTGTGTCAGCTTGTATATCGTAATATTTTTCATTCATATTTATCTCGAGAATTGTATGTTTGGCATATTAAATCATTGCAGCTAATGGTACATGTTCAGGTGGAATGGAACACTTATGGTTTTATTTTGTGTTCTGAGAAGTAAATTCTTTAGCTCGCGACTATATATTTTTTGCTTCCTTTTAAATAACTTTTCTCTGTTACAGTGTTTCTGA
This sequence comes from Gonioctena quinquepunctata, assembly GCA_018342105.1. NCBI lineage: Eukaryota > Metazoa > Arthropoda > Insecta > Coleoptera > Chrysomelidae > Gonioctena > Gonioctena quinquepunctata. The sequence continues at coordinate 15,969 of JAFIRS010005176.1, forward strand.
ATTTTCAAACTAGTTCTTACGAATTTTATATTTGTTTTTGTGTGAAATCTGATGCGACTGCTATTCCTGTATTTCTCAGTTATTTGCAGTTTTCTAGTATTTTTTTCTTCTTCAGTACTGATGTCAACCAATTTTTGGGTGCCTCAAATGGTTCCTAATGAGTAAGATTGATATTCCGCTCTGTTATATCGATTTCAATAGATTTAGTATCAAATCGTGAATAGTCCGAACATGATTACATTTTTCTTTCTACTATCTTGATCTAGGTTTTCTATTTTCTCTTTCAAAATTTCATTTTTTTTTCTACTTCAGCGATGCGATTTCTCAATGAATCCACTTTTAGAATTATTTGGGCTTCACTAGCTTCAATCGTTTTTTTTTCATAGTTAATAATCGTATGAAAAACGAATCCATTATTTAAATAATTAGGTAAAACTTTTTTTTTCATCGAAAATAATAATTGGCATTTCTAATAGAATCACAGAAGAAAAGAATTAGATGGTTATTAGTTAAAAGTTGTTTCAAACAAATTTCAAATTCAATATATTTTTTCTGAAACTATATGCATCAATGTTCCGAAACATTTTTTAATTATATAAAAAATATTTGAGAAAATTTGTTGCATATGTTGTTTTCCTTAATTTTTAGTAGTTTTAGAAAATAATATAATAGATTTGGAATTTGTTTATAATAATCGTTAACTTAATAAACAATTATTTTTTATATTTTATCCAAAATTTTTGGAAATAAAAAAATAGAAGATTTTTTTTTGTAAAATCATTATATTCTCTAGACAACAAAATGGCAGATATTTTTTTCAAAAATATTCAACTAATCAATTTGTTTATAAACAAATGTACTAAAAACTTTTTTTCGAATGTTATTGAATCTTTTCGTTTGATGCAAAAAGCAATGCTGTGAGTTCTAAAGAATCAGGAGCTCGGCTTAATGCTCTTCCAGTAGCTTTTTTGGGTACTCTATTAGACGACCAATCGTTCAGGATTGCAGTTGGCCTTCGTTTGGGAACATCGCTTTGTGTTAGCCATAGATGTAAGATCTATTGTTGAAGAAAATGGAACACATGGTTTGAGCTGCAAGTTCAGTTTGGGTCGTTTTTCGGGACACCATGCTGTAAATGATCTGATAAAACGAGCTCTTACAACTGCAGAAATTCCCTTAGTATTAGAACCTGTTGGAATAAGTAGAGACGACGGAAAACGTCCAGACGGAATAACCCTCATACCCTGGAAATTCGGAAAGCCTTTGGTTTGGCATTTCACATATGTAGATACTGTTGCAGCCTCCCATCTTATAACGACCTCAATCACGAAAGGTGCTGCAGCTACTTCTGCTGAGAAATTGAAAATTCGAAAATTTCCAAATATAGAAGAATTTTACACATTTTATCCAGTGGCAATTGAAACATATGGAGTATTTGGATCTCACGCCCAGGAACTTCTAGAAGTAATTGGCAAAAAAATTATAAAGTGTACTTATGATTCTAGATCATATGCTTTTCTGATTCAGCGCAATAGTATGGCAATTCAAAGAGAAAACGCCGCATCAGTTATGGGTACACTTTCCTCATCCCGAAAATGAAATTTTCTCACAGCCTCAAACACCTTCTATTCAAAGATGAGTATACCTTGATAAATTCAAGAAAAATACCATTCTGACGGAACGACGCGATAGAAGACTGTTTGATAGAAATTATTCCTTTAATGTCAGCATTAATGATGTATGCAGTTATAACTACAACAACATGAATGAAAATGCCTGAATTTTCGACTTAATGGATTGAAAACATTGGCAACACCTGTTTCATGAATAGCGTAATACAATGTTTTCGAATACCAGAGGTTGCTTGAGTATCTTAGAAAAGACGATCAAATGGGGGATATCAATACAAGCACATCAAGTATGAAGGGTGCTTTAATGAAATCATTTGCGGTAGTGATAAAAGAACTTTGGTCGGAAGATTCGACTGATAGGGTGGTGAATACTGTTTCTTTAAAAAAACAGATACAAATATTCGCACCTCGTTTCGGGGAGAACACTCAACAGGACGCTCAAGAATTTCTGAGATATTTATTGAAAGGTCTTCATGGAGATGTGAACAGAGTGATAGAAAAGCCCAAACCTATCCTGACGGAAATTGATGAGAAATCAAGCGACCATGAAAAGGCACAGGAGTCTTGGTCAAGATATCTAAGAATGGACAACTCAAAAATTGTTGATAACTTTGTTGGTCAATTGAAATCAACGTTGAAGTGTACTTTATCTGGCTATTGTTCTGTCTCTTTTGACCCCTTCTGGGACCTTTCACTTCATATTCCACAGAGAACTGGCCAGCTCGGACTGTCACAATGTTTAGATTCATTCACTAAAGAAGAAACTTTGGATGGCGAACAGAAACCATTTTGTTGTAAATGTAAAGAAAAGATTAAATGCAGTCGTTATCCATACATAGATTCCCCAAAATATTAGTAATTCACTTGAAACGATTTCCGCTGATGGATAGATTCGGAGGAAAATTAAATGTCACCATTGACTTTCCTCTTGAAGGATTAGACATGAGTAATTATTCAACAGATAACATAATTCCATGTCGCTACAACTTGTATGCTGTCTCCAATCATAGTGGAACATCCTATAGCGGACACTAGACGGCTTATTGTAGGCACCCTTATGCAGACACATGGCACGAGTACAATGACTCAAGAGTATCGCCGATATCACCAGAAGCCCTTATAAGTGGTGAAGCATTCGTCCTCTTCTATGAGCAAGAGAGCACCAAATCACTTATTTGTTTTTTTTTCTGTTGTATTGTATTTATTCTCAAAAGTTACTTGTCATTATTTCGATCGGCTTGATATATTTACACAAATTAATTATAAAAAAAAATAGCAAAATATATGGATAAAAAAATTTTTTTTTTTTTATTTTCAATTTTTTCTTAACTTTAAAGAATTATAATAAACAAAATAAACAACTTTTAATAACTTTCATAACGTGATCTGGTTGCGTATATATATAAGAAGGGCTCCAAGGAGCAAAACATTTTTAGAGCTATTATTTATACATTTGAGCCGTTTTAATGAAAATCGAATTCCGAAAAATAAGGGCTGATTAATAAATGCCTAACTTTTTGAAAAATAAACTCAATTGTTTTTTTCTAACGGAACTTTTTTCTTTCGAATGTTTGAAACACACCATGATTTCTTGAAATTTTTAAATTGATATTTAATACTATAAAGATAATATTTTATGTGGTGTACTCTCTTTAGAGACAGCGCGCGCATGCGTTGCGGTTGCGCGGAGCCCTTTTTTCAGCTTTAAATTAAAATTATAAATAACGGAGATAGAGTTTCAGTAGTCGAAACTTTATCTTCGGGAATTTCGTTCTCTAAAAAATTTTTTTTTCCGATTTTCTCTATCTCTTATGGTTTTTGAGTTATTTCCAAAAAAACTGAACCCCTTTTGTTGGTTTTTGTTAATAACAATTGCAATTTCCTTCAGCAGAAGAAAATAAAGAAATATCTTTCTCAAGATTGCATACCAAATCGAATGAGTTATTATTCATATTTTATGGAGACTTGGAACATTTTTTCGCAGAAAACTCGCTTCTTGATTAGACTCAATGATGGTTTAAAAATACGAATGAATTCTATGCTATTATCAAAGTGTTAATTTGTTGGACGCTATATTTATACCGAACAACCATATGAATGTTGCGGAATTGCAATCACTGAAACAATCGAACTGTGTCGAAGCACACCAATGAGAAAGCATGAAAAATCGAGCGGAATATCGCTTCGCAATTGTTTCACGATCAATTTATGTCCAGTGGTCCGCGAAGTGAATTCAACGTGTAATAAATACGAATCGTCCCCTAACAAAAACTCTCGGCGTGTGATATGTTAACATCACTGTGTATTGATAACGGGAAACAACATGTCGCCCTCGGACAATACCCGGTCATTTACACTCTCGTTTACATACTGGGCGTATCAGATACGGACAGAGTGCAGGGAAGAGCCAGATTATGGAAATTCAGAATGGAACATTTTTTATACATTAACATTTCAAATTTCAACAGATTTTTCTGGCAGAATAACAAGTTTTCATATTAATAATGAATCGTCTTTTCGACCTTAATTAAAATTATGAGGATTAGATAGATAGATAGTTAGATATAATTTTTTTTGCCAAAGATTACATTGTTGTTAGCAATAGTCAGGTATATAAATGAACAAACAGATATATAAATATACATATACAGATAGATCGCACATAAAAGTAATAAGTTATAAAAATAATAATTGATGAGTAATAGGTAGACACTGGGTAATATAAAAGACGGACAGATAATTAAAATACTCAGACAAATGGTAAACTGCGGTTAGTCTCTTGAACAAAATCAATTCCATACACGCTAGTATTAAATTCACCCTTGAAATTGAAGAAAATAATAAATTAAATTCTTTAGATCTATCTATTCACAAAAATTGTAACAACTTGAATTTTAGCATTTATAGGAAACCAACACAGACTGACCATGTCTTACCGAACTTTTCAAATCACCCACATTTTTTTTTTTTTTTTTTTTATGTTCTGGTTCCCACGGAAAGGGATATCCTGTAATGTTCAGAGAACATCGTGGGAACCAAGGGAAAGAGGTAGGAGTTGGTGTCCTTCTTAAATTTCTGGAGGTTGTATGCCTCGGGGAACACCTCCCTAGGCAATGAGTTCCAAAGCCTCGCTGTTCGTTGGATGAACGAGTCTTTGGAAAGTGATGTTCTGCAGGTCTCCAAAGTGACCACGAAGGGGTGTGATGACTGAACTTGACGGGTTAATCTCGAAGAGACTGCCAAAGCAGGAACGATTGTTGATATTTCAGAAGAGCATCGCCCATGAAAATATCTATAAAATAGAGACAAATCGCCAACTTTTCTACGGTGTTCCAGACAAGTGAGCGAGTTTGTAAGCGAGGCATCACCGACGAGACGAATTGCCCTTTTTTGGACAGAATCCAATAGCCTCAGGATATGTTTAGGTGCCGCGCTCCAAATATGGGAACAGTATTCCAGGACAGGTCGGATCTGTGCCTTATAGATCATAAGCAGCTGAGTGGGGTGAAATAGCTCTTGGCACGAAACAAAAACCAAGTTTTGGGATGCACTTTGGCAATGGACCTCACGTGATTTTCCCAGGAAAGGTTATTGCTGATGGTAATACCAAGCATCGATATGGATGACTTCAGTGGTATGGTTACTCCTGACAAAGTTATGTTAGGCACAGTGAGATCGGCTTTTCTAGAGAAAAGACATGCTTGTGTTTTGTTTGCATTGAATTCTACCAAGTTATTAGATCCCCACTCGAGAATTGTTGCTAAGTCCATATTTATATGATTAACATTTCTTCCTCGTTCATTTCTGGTTTCACGGGCTGATATAGGGGCCCTGGAAGAGAAAGCGGTATGGGGGGGTACTATCATCGGCAAAGCTGTGTACTGGACATGAAGTTGCTTTCAACAGGTCGTTGATGTGAAGTAGAAATAGTGTTGGTGCGAGAATAGATCCTTGCGGAACACCAGCATTTATGAGTAGAGTGTCAGATGAAACTCCATCGACCACTACATGGAGGGACCTGTTTGAGAGAAAACTAGCAAGCAGAGAACACAGCTGAGGGGGCAAGCCATAAGACGGAAGCTTGGTGCTAAACTCGATCGAACGCCTTGGAGATATCTAAAGCCACAGCTAAAGTTTCTCCGTACTTTTCAATAGATAGCTGCCATATATGTGAGACGTAAGCGAGCAGGTCACCAGTTGATCTCTGATGGCGGAAGCCATATTGCCTATCGTTGACAATTCCTGAGTGTTCAAGATATTTCATGAGCTCGATGTTGATGGCTTTTTCCATGACCTTTGAAATAATAGATAGCAGTGCGATAGGTCTGTAGTTGCTAGGTAGGGCCGTTTTGCCTTTTTTAGGGACTGGCTGTACTCTTGCAATTTTCCAATTGGACGGAAATACCCCCAAATTGTAAGAGTGGTTGAACAACTTGCAAAGAACAGGTGTTAGTTCGGGGGCACATTTCTTGAGAACAATCGGCGGGATTCCGTCATAAGCACAAAATGGCTGCTTTCTATTGCATTATACACAGACTTTTGAACACACCTCTCTCTACAGTCAATTACCGAGCAGAGATTAACACTTCGAAACAAATAGCTTCCAATAATTACTACAACCCTAATTTGATTGATTCTCTCATTCAGAAAATCAAAAACAAAAAAAATTAAATTTAGCATTTCCAAAAACTGAACCTACAAAATTTATTTCACTTCCTTTCGTAAATGATCACATTTCAAATAAAATTGCAGGTTGCATAACCAAAAATTGTAAGGAAAATTTCAAAGTGGCATTCAAAACAACGAACAATTTAAATAGACATCTTGTCAACAGTAAAGACAAAATTGATATTATTGGTATTTACAAACTAAATTGTGAAGATTGTACAGCGACATACATTGGTAGGACCTGTAGACCTTTGGAAGTTCGAATGACCGAACACCTTATTGAAAATAAAAAATCAGCTTTTGGCCATCATCTTAGATTCAATAAACACAATTTTAGCCCGAATAGAAATTCAAAAATTCTACATGAAATCAGACAAAAGAACAACACGAAGTTAGATTTCATGAAAGACCTTTACATTAACAAAGAATTGAAAAACAATGACCTTTGTCTGAATTCACAAGTCAATTTAAATAGATCTTTTATCCCACTTCACAGACGTCTGCAATAAATAAATAAAAGAATTTCAATATCATTTCACCAATCTCTTATTTCTCGATGATGATTCACTTCAGAAATACTTCAGCATTTGTTCCTAGCCAACGTCGACTCTGAGAACACTTTTTCACTCTAGAGTCACTCTTCCTCCACTCCAAAATGGAATAGAACGCCATCTACGTTACCACTTTCTGTATAATATGTTTCTAAGGTTCAATGTCATATGTCACTCTTGTCATTGTCAACGACAACATCCGTTTCCTTCTTCACTTCAACATTGACTTCCATTAAACCATGTGGAATTCAATTTTAAAATAATGAATTACATCAATTTATAACACTTGAGTGTTTTTTAAGAAATGTTTCAACATGTTATATGTACCAAAGATGTTTACCTATTTTATACAAACTGGAAACTGTTTTGATGGACTTCTTGTAAACCTGACGAGTAAGTAACCTAAAAAAAAAAAATTTCATCTTTCAAAATGTCAAAATATTTTATACACAATTTCATGGGGATTACTTACTTGAGGTTAATAAAAATAATTTTGCACGAAATACAAATTCATTTCAAACCTACCAAATGGTAAACACACTTCTCTATTAAAAATTCCTGGAGAGTTTTCCTGAACACAGTTAGGCTCTCAATTTTCCTAATTATTTCTGGCAGCTTATTGAAAATATGCAACCCTATATATTCGGGCGAGTTATTAGTTATTCACATTTTTGCAAATGGCACACTAGGTTAGTTATATTTATTACTGGTATTCATTGAATCTTTGTTCAGTTTGAAGCTGTTTTTGTTTTTGAAAATGTATAAACACATTTCCAAAATATATAATGAACTCTAAAAAAATGTTCCTGCAAGAATGTGTATATCTCACACCAGCAATACATCTGATGATGCGTTTTTTAGAAATTAACACATCTACTGCTAGGGTGGAGACAAAAGACAAATACCAAATCTAATGCAGGAGTCTATTTGTGCATAATATAAATTCATCATATGTCCTCTAGTTAGAACACATTTAACATTTTTGAAAAGGTAATATATTGAATTCAGTCTGGAAATCAATGTTTTACAGTGTGGTTTCCAATTCAGAGTTGGATCAATCTTGATTCCCAAAAAACTGATCGCCTCTACATTGTATCGAACCATACAATTGTTGATGCATATATCAAGTGGTTCACATACTTTTTGTCGGTTATGAAATGTCCCTAATTGAGTTTTTTCAGTCTTGAAAAATAATTGATATTCAACAAACCACTCACACGTATGTTCTAATAAATTTGTAATTTCTGTACTAATGCTTGTTGCTGACAGATTTGACATGATAAGAGATAAGTCATCTGCATACATTGTGAAAAACTGATTTTTCAGAAATAAAGCAAGGCTATTTACATACATTAAGAGAAGACAGGGTTCCAGCACCCAGCCTTGTTGGCACACCAACTCCACTGAAGAATAGTCTGAATTATATTTTGTTATTTCAGTTAGATCTGTATGCTGTATTTAAACGAATGGTTTTCTATACTTAAAAAAAGATCATATCCAGCTCAGAGGCTGTCCTCTTATTCAGCACTCATATAACTTTGACAGTAAAGTATCATGATTGACGCAGTGGAATGCCCTGCTCAGATCACAAAGAATCCCAACACTCGGCTGCCTCAATACATTTGATAATTTGACAATGAAGAGTGGATTGCAGTATAAATAGATTTTCCCGCACGAAACCCATGTTGTTTTTCTGTTAATATATTAAATTTTACTAAGAAATTATCAAGTCGTGATGAAAATGCGTATTCAAAAATTTTTGAAAGCGAGAGAGGGACTATAGTTTTCAAGCAATAATTGGTTTGGATATTGGAATAATCTAACCCACTTTCAAACAGGAAAGAAACGTCCCTGCAGTGAATGATAAATTCACCAAGTGAGTAAGTGGCTTTTTTACAGAGAATATGATCTTTTTCACTTAAAACCTTTTTAATTTGTATTTGAGAAGTGTTTCTAATTCATCTTCTCCGTAAGGGGTTGAAAAAAAAGATCATATCGGATTACTCTGCAATTTAATACATGGGATCTATCCTTATTAGTCAAGTTTTCAATTATTGTTTTGGGAACATCTGTAAGAAAACTGTTGAAAGATGAAGCAATCATACGGGGGTTACTTATTTCTTGATCATCGACTCTTATTGCCATGTTACCTTGTTTTTTATTTATATTTGATAATTCATCTATCACTTTCCAGGCAGTTTTTGTTAGATTGCTAGAATTGAATATTTTATTTTCGTAATATTCTTTCTTCATCTTGATTATACAATCCATGAATTCAATCTGAAGTTTGCAATCAAATATGAGGCGAAATTCAGCTCGAACTATCTTACATCTAACTCCAACTCGATTGGAAGAGATAATAATAATATATTTATTCCAATAAGGCCAAACCACATGGTATTGGACATCTAAACGAAATTAATAATTCATTAACGAATAAGCCAATTATACCACTACAAAAAAAACAAACAGAGTGAATATTCATATAAAGATGACTATGATTATGGAAAATATTAAAATTGAAGATAAAACTATAAAAGTTTTTTTACTGCTTTTCTGAAGGATGGTAAAGATGAACCGAACAGTTCAATTTTGTTGTTGTGGGTGTTTGCTGATTTCAATATCCGTTCTGACCATGATTCATTCTACAGAAAGGAATCTTGAAGATGTCACTATTTCTGTCTCTTCCTAACATTTACAGAAAGTGAGGTGACCCCAACAATTTTAGGACAATAAATACTGCCATCATTAACTTTATTGATGAATATCAAACTGATTTCCAGTCTTTTATGTGTTGAAGTATTAGAATTCAAAACGTTTAATATTTGTTAATAACTATATTCATCTTTATTCATTTTGAGGAATTCATTTTGAGTACTCTCCAAAAGTTCCATATCAACTTTGTAGCATAGCGACAAAATGATAGTTGTATTCGAGTACAGACCTCACCTGTGCACAATAAATGATATTGACAGCAATGACAGACAGTTCTTTTGCTAGACGAACAGAAAAGCCCACAATTCTTCATGCAGGAGATGCGGTTTCTATTATGTGATTCTTGAAAGTCATTTTTGTGTCGAATAGAACCCCTACTTTTTTTATTCTGATCGTGTCTGATGAATTTTTTTCGTAAATAAGGTAAATTCAAATAATATCGTCGTTATCTTGTGAGAATATATTTTTTGACACTCATCCAAGTTCAGGTTTAGTAAATCAATATTACACCACCTAGAAAGATTATTCAATCAAGCTCTCAGCATCAGATATGGAACATTTCTTAATCATCGGCAAATTATAGGAAGGAACATTGGGGAGATCATTAACAATAATATTGAATAATAGCGGCCCCATGTGAGATCTCTGTGGTGTACCTGAAGGAACTTCAATTGGATCTGATACTAAACAACCATATTTCACATATTGTACTCTACCACTAAGAAAGGATCCGATGCATTTTGGAAAAGTTATTGGAAATTTCTTTGTCCTGGAAGAGTAATACACAATATATAATGGGAATGAATGTCTGTTTGTGTTGGTGAGCTTTCAACTTGAGAACGGCTGGACCAGTTTGGATATTTTTTCTCGGGAAAACATGATAATGGACGGAAAAACGGGATGACGAAAAAACGGGATAATGGGAAAACAGGATAACAGAAAAACAGGTTAAAGGGATCACGAAAAAACGAGTTGACGAGAGAGAGCGATATCAGGATAATGGGAAAACGTAAAAACGGGATAACGGGATAACTGGATAACATGAAATCGAAAAAATGGGATAAAATAAAAACGGGATAACGGGAAGCGGGCAGAGTCAAAGGCATAACCTAGATGGAACACAAACAATATAGAAAGAAAGGAATTCTACGAGGACGAGACTTTTCAGGAAAAAAAATTAGGGAATATAGAAATTTGAACAGGACAACGTCTGTCGAGACAGCTGGTACGAGTCTCATTACCTACCTATTTTTGTGCAATCAATAGTATGCGAACTCATGATGTATATTCCCAAACAAAATATCATAATTGACTCGAGAGAACACAATTGCATAGTATACATTAAGTAGTTATCAATCAATTTCTTTTTATTATTTTACACGCTTTATGTTGGCTTCACTTGTATGTTTGTAACCGACTCCTTTGGACCCACTTCCAGACGTCCGAATGATCTGAAATTTGGCAGGTGTGAATAATTTCGGTGACAATGCATCAAGAAATTTTTGTGTGAAAAAAAAATGGTGGCTCCAATATGGCGGACGAGTTTTGTGATTATGATCCGATTTGCTTCAAAATTGGTATCTGAGGGTTTTCGTGGTCGGTGATTATGATTCTTTTGTCAAAATTAAAAAATTCAAGATGGCGGCTCCAAAATGGTGGACGAGTTTTGTGATTATGGTCCGATTCTATTCAAAATTGGTATGAGGGAATTTTTGGTGTCGAATATCATGATTTTTTCCTGAAAATTGAAAAATTCAAGATAGCGGCTCCAAAATGGTGGACGAGTTTTGTGATTATAGTCCGATTCTATTCAAAATTGGTATGAGGGGGTTTTTGGAGTCGAATATTATGATTCTTCCATGAAAATTGAAAAATTCAAGATGGCGGCTCAAAAATGGTGGACGAGTTTTGTGATTATGGTCCGATTTATAAAAGGGGGTTTTTGGAGTCGAATATTATGTTTCTTTCGTGAAAATTGAGGAATTCAAGATGGCGGCTCACTGTATATATTGACAACGTTAAAATCTCTGAATGACTTCTAAAATCGAGATTTGACTATGAATACAGCTGTACACATTGATGATTTGGAAAATAATTACAGTTATTGGTAGTTATCACGGAATTAATAGTAGATTAGAACAAATGATAGTTTAAAAAAATGAAAAAAACACACTTTTATGAATAAACTAAACTAAAAAGTAGAAAATAAATAATAGTTCAAAAAAACTAAAAAACACGCTTTTTATAAAAAACCGAACTTAAAAATGAATAAATAATAGTTTAAAAAAATAAAAAACACCCTTTTATAGAAAACTAAACTAAAAAAATTTAAAATAAGAAAAAAATGTATTTTATTTAAAAAAAGCGTGGGGTCAATGGTATCAATAATTATATAGTACATTACACACCTAGGGCAGTGAAGTAAGAAATGTCTCAGATCACAGGTAATTGTTGGCCTAGGCGATACCATGCATCCCACGCTTTTTTTTAATGAAATAATTTTTTTTCTTATTTTCTATTTTTTTAGTTTGGTTTTATATAAAAGCGTGTTTTTTATTTTTTTGAACTAATATTTATTCATTTTTTAGTTCGGTTTATTATAAAAAGCGTGTGTTTTAGTTTTTTCAAACTATTAATTATTTCAATTATAGGATCAATTGGAGCTTGCATTGACTTTTTTGCTGGCATTTTCGAAAGCAGTTCGTCTTCTCCAATGGCTCTCGAATTTTTTTAATACAGATATTACTAGCTCAAACACTTTGCTGAAGTTGCTGAGAATAACGATGAACCTATAATTCTCAATATAACTGTTTTCACCTTTTTTGAATAAGGGACATATTTCTGCATATTTCCAAATATCCGGAAAGAAGCATGTTGATAAAGCAAGATAAAGAATTCTGGTAAGTGCTTTTGCAAATATAATGGCACAGTCCTTCAGAATTAACGACGGAATACTATCTGCTCCGGATAACATTTTAGGTTTTAGTTTTTTTGAAGATTTCGATACAAGGCCTTCAGAAATATGAGGACTTGATGAAGTAGCTACATTGGGAAGATCGTCTTCAACAGTGTTCATTCATAACATTGATGCAAGAGAGGCATCTCATTCACTAGGTCTTCATTCCTTTTTTCCCGAATAAAATGATTTCTGCTGAGTACTGGAATGAAAAATCATATAACTATCTGGATGAAAATGCAAATTATCACTTTCAGATTATTTTTTTTAACCAGCTTTCTCAATATTTATTAGATGTAGTTCAATGACCAGCGTGGCTTTATAGTTATTTCCTGTTCGATATTCACAAAAAATCACTTCAATTCATAGAAAAATATTTCTGTTCAATATTCAATTGAGACTGTTTTCCTTTTCCATGAATACCCCACAAGAAGTATTGGAAGATAGTGATCAAAGTTTACCTTTCAGTCGCATATTATTCCACATCTGATTTCATGAACATCCCGATAATATTTTCAAACAAATCACTTTATGCAAAGTCAACATACTTTGCCAAATCAATTATATACACCGTCATTTGACCATAAAACTATAATTCTGAGTTTTTTTTCAACTGATATTTAGTTAAATATTACACCATTCAATTCTTCGCTTCAATTTGAGATAGATCCATTACTAAAATAATGAAACTCAAGGAACAGTCACTTTTTATCAATACAGCAGTAAACTGCATCAAGTGAACTAGTAGAGTGAGGATAATAAAACGGCTCGAGGGTGTTTTCTATCTGAAACGCACATAAATGGCCTTATTTTGGATTCAGGGCAGTTGTAGCGAGCTTAATAGTTGTTCCATTTGAATAGCTTCACATACGACTATTGTGGACTTTTATTGGCATTTCTTTGTTTGCATTGTCATCGATGTTGCCGATTGCCGCAATTCTATCCTTTGTTTTCTATAGTGAATGAGCTGGGATATTAAACATCTCTCTTGCTGACACATCGACCCGATTCCCCGAATGAAACACATGATGTATTAGAAATAGTGCAGAAATGACTCCTTATTTCGGTTTTTCATCATATTGAATAGCAATCACACATTTTTTTTTATCAATAAGCTTTCTATCGCAGGGAAATATTTGAATTAATCAGTTACATATTAGTAAAATTTAAATTTTAATAAATGTTGATTTAGACTCTGTAGAATTTTACATAAAAACTTATTTTGCGATACTTCCATTGGCATTTTGAAAGGTGTTGAATATTTGGTAGAGTATTTTGTACGATATGGGAATTATTGTTCGGTGGTGGTGTGACAGGCAATATCTGGCTTTCTGAAGGAACCTCATGTTATCGTTTCTCACCAAAGTTTCAGGATTACATAGGAGCTAAGGTATGGTATAATTTTGAAAAATTTTTTTTTCAATAGAACACCTCATATATCATCACATATTCAAATTTTACGTTGCATTTTTATATCATTTCATGTACACGGTAAGTCAGAAGTACTTTGACAAACACCGGGAGGTGATTCTTCACAATATTCTAATATGAATTGTCCAAATAAATATATGTCCGAAAACGCTTCGTTTCCAAGATACAGGGTATTGAAATTTTATTTTTATTTTAGTTTTATTCAAATAACTTTCGAAACACTGACCTTAATTGAACAAATATTGGTGTTGGGGAACTTTGCGAGGTGTCGAACTCGAACCTGATCTTATTATTGCTCTCACTGGTAGGGGGCGCCACCTACACGTCTTTTTCTTTTTTGAAGATTCATAATTTTTTTGAGCGTATTTCTAGCATATTTTTCGGTGAAAAAATCAATTCCTCTATCATATCTTCGTGAAGAAGCTACCCCTGTTACAAGTCGCTATAAGCAACCTGTCCAGTTCTTTCGGGTTTGGGGATGAAGATTACTGTGATTGCTCTCCATACTTGGTATGTATCCCAGTGCAGGACTGGCCCTCAATACCATGCATATTAAGTGTGTTAGTAGGTCAATGCCTTCCTGCAGCATAATAGGATGAATGCGGTCCAGCCCTGGTGATTTATACGGTTGGAACCAGTTGATTATTTCGAATATTTCCATCCCACATTGAAAATCCCATATGAAGCAGGACATTTTATTGATAATTACAGCGACATCATCCCGAATGAAGCGGGACATATTCAGCGAATTTTTTTTGACAGTTCTAACAACCATTCAAATTTTGTCATTTTGTGTCATATGAAACAATTTCACCCAATCATGTCAACATTACACTGATAATTGCATTCAGTGCAATTATCAATCACTATGACAACACGATTGAGTTTGACAACTTCATTCCGAATAAATTTCAAAATGTCACGTTTTGGTAATGCGAATGTTCAAAGTATAAATGCGCTAATCAAAGAAAAAATCCCCAGAAATACAACCTACAGTCACAAACATATTTGGGGAATATTTATGGAATTTTGCTGCGAACGAGAATATGAATCAAATGAACATAGAAGCTTAGAAGAATTGGCGTTGATACTAAAAGATTGGGCAGCCGATATGAGAAAGAAACACGGGACCGAATTTAAAGAAGCAACGGTGAAGACAACGTGGAACGTTTGGTGGAAACTTTTGCAAGAAGAGTACTATAATGACTATAATATCATGATTGACCTGTTTAACAATATAGTATTCAAACCAGCACGAGATACCCGCGATGCAATCAGGAAGAAACAACAAGCAGATCCATGTTAACGTAAGTCCAGTTCAGTTTCGTTTAATTGGTCTGAAGTCAACAAAATGATATTGCTATGGGATGAAAATACTCCTGAAGGTCTCAGGGGTGAATTTCACCATATTGCTGCTGTGGAATTACCGTGGTGAGGAGGAGAGACAGTTGATTGTCTGGTGACTTTTTTTCAAATCGAGAAAAATAACGATGACTCTCCAACAAACCGCATTGAATACAATCCAATGTTCAGTAAAACGTGTCGAAGTGGTTCTGAAAGCTGTACAAGTAGTGAATGGTTGGTTTTCAATAGTGAAAGACAAAGCTGCCCTGTACGTCTTTTTCATAAATTGATATCAAAACGAGGCGACAATATTACCTCACAACGACTGTTTTTAAAACCAAATCGTCACTGGAAAAATGAAACTGACAAATGGTACGATAATGTACCTGTTGGAAGGAATACAATGAATAGATGTAAAAAACAAAAAGATAACAAATCACTCGAATAGATCAACTGCTGTTAGCGAATTGGCAAAAAGTAGTGTAGAAGAACAACAATTGCTGAAAATTACTGGTCATAACAATAAAAATTCTATAAAATTATACTTGAATCTCGATCAAGAACACCACAACAAGATCATAAATATTATGCGTGGTAATAGATCTACTATAGAAGAGAACAGCAACGAATCTTATGTTGAGTTGAATTTTAATAATTGTACTTTCACTAACTGTACTTTTAATAAATTAATAAATGTTTCATTGTGTTGAGTTATACATTTTTTTGTCAGAAAATGTTCCGCCGAATATCCGTCGGACATTGACAAATGTCTCATAATTTCATTACAAATTTATCAAGCTCGTTGCGTGGTAACAGCCCTCAACCTTTGGCCTCCGGCTCTTACCAAGGAACGAGCTTTCGATTGTAATAATTTGTTTTTCAAACAAAATCATGGAATCGGGATATTTCATTCTTTATTCTAAATAGAATGTTGTTGGCGTATGTTGCCGGTTAGAAAAAAATATTTTGTAAAGTTAGCCATGGATTTGACATTCACTACTCCTGTCAATCAATATTTTATTTGTGGCATAACCTCATTACATTGTATACAATCATAAGTTCGTAAAAAAGTGATAATAAAATAAACTTTTAATCGTATAAATTGTGTTCCTTTTGCACATTGAAATGTACCATGAAAATATAAAATATCTAACATACCTAGTGGAAGAATCTGGATTAAATCCTGAGTGGGAAAACTCATTATATTTAGAGAGATTGGCAACATTCTGAGTGATATTGTGCCTTCTTTTGGACACAAATCTAATACTCAAAGAAATAAACTGTTGTCTCAGTATTATTTTTATTTTATGAAACACAGGCATATTGTTAAAAAAAACACCGGTTCTTTGTTTTATTCACCACTTAGGAAAGAGGAGATAGAAGTGGAATTTTTGAAGAATTTAAAATTAATTAATGGTATTATAGAATGTACACCTTAATAAATTGTTGTAATATTTCCAACTTATAAAGTGAGTAAATAAAAAATATTGTCAATATTAATTCAATATTATTTTTGTCTAATCATATGATAGCTGTCATGTGCCGGGAAATTTCCACTTATTAATTTTACGTCTACATGCTAATGTGGATGAAAAATTTTCAGAAAATTTGCTGGTTACCATAGTAACAATGTCGAAATAAAGCATCTAATTGGTTGAAAATGACTGGTATAATATTTTTTTACGGAATGACACTCGTGCATCAAAATAGACCCGATAATTTTCCGTTCAAGCATGTTGTCAGTAAGAAACTGCATTCGATTATTTTCATATTTTGTTAAGAGAGCCCTCGGGCTCTTTCGCCAAAATATGAAAATAAACTCATGCAGTTTTCAGACAACATGCTTTCATGGAAAATTATCGGTAATTTTGATGCACTTGTGTAATGACTTCCGAAAATGGTCCCATTTTGATTGAAAAAATCATTCCTAAGGGTAGGAAAATGGGGGATGATTGTTGGTTCACCCACTGAATTTTTATTTCCTAACCGATTCTACCACGCATAATTTTTCACTGGGTTATTCGATTTGGATGATTTTATTTTATTGTGGAGGGTATGGTTGGAAGTTGGTCGCATTTGAATTTGAAAAACCCGTAAGGGTAGAAAATAGGGGATGATTTATTGATTCCACACCTGTGAACCGATTCTGTCGAAACTTGGCACACATATGTAGTTCTGGTGACACTACAACATTATGATTATGGAGGCCCAGGATTAATCTAATGATAGATACGGAAGACGGTCGAGGGTTCTCCTCAGCGGTTCACAGTAGATACCTGGTATTTGGGGAAATATGTAAATGTATAATTACATGTCCTGACTAACTGACTCACTGATCGACTGATTCACGATCAACGCCCAGATCAAACCGCTGGACCTGAGAGATGAAATTCTGTGAAAAAGTGGGTGGGATGGGGGGTGAAAGTGAAAGTACAGTTGATTTGAAATAATGGCCATGGGAATTAGTATATGGACCCTTCTTCACGAATAAAGATAAATGTGTTTCAGGGTGTTTGAACACTCCACCATAAAGGGGTAAAGATGGGGTTGAAAGTCTGTAAAGCTAATTTTAAAGTAAAGTTTAATTTGTATTGGGAATTTGTATCGGAATTCCGTTTATTTTCAAGTTGGGTTCATGAAAATTGATATCTGAAGTACTTGTTACTAACGGCTCATTTGAAATTTGTCAATTTATGTATCATTAATAATAATTCATTTTCCCATTCTCCATTTGACCACATAATTGAATTGAGATAATTAATACATATATACAGACAAACAGATATCACTTATCCAATTCCAAAGGAGGTGAAAGTATTCTCCATTTTTTTATAGTTTATATACAGAAAATTTCAATGAAGTGGAATGAAACAATCAATAAAAAAAAATTAAAAGACAAGCTTCTATTACAAACATTGTTTTGTATGCGAGACATAGGTAATTCCGAGATTTATAGATTCAACAGCTTGTCGCGCAAATTTTCAGTTCGATTACAAAAGCGACTAGCATTGGAATTCATAACTCAGGGAATTACCCACTACGTCGCACATCCAAAGCAATTATTTTTTACTTTTCAGCGCATTTGAATAAAATCTTTTTCTTCTAAAAGGTTTTCTTTATTAATTATTTTATTTTGAGCTTTTTAGTAAATACGTCATAATCTATGCATTTTTGTTGATGCAACGTCATTTCTCCTGTGTGTTCTGAGCTATCTAGTTTTTAAATGAAGAAGCCATCTTAAGATCAACTCGTTTGCCATCCTGGAGCTGCCATCTTCAATTTATGAATTCTGACAAAAAATCAATAATCTCCAACTAAAATCATAATCTTTGACACCAAAAACCCCTACATACCAGTTTTGAATAGAAACGGTCCATTATCACAAAACTTGTTCACCATCTTGGAGCCGCCATTTTGAATTCATGAATTTTGATAATAAAATCATAATATCCGACCCCTTAAACCAATTTTGAATAGAATCGGACCATAATCACAGAGATCGTCCAACATCTTGGAACCACCATTTTGAATTGGTAAATTTTGAATGGAAATTAATAATTTCCGACTCCGAAAACCCCCACATACCAATTCTGAATATAATCGGACCATAATCACAGAGATCATCGGCCATATTGGAGCCGCCATTCTCATTTCATAAATTTTGACGGAAAAATCATAAGTTTTAACCCCGAAAACTCCCACATACCAATTTTGAGTCGAATCGGACCATAAACACAAATCTCGTCCGCCATCTTAGAGCCGCCCATTTTGTTTTTTTCACACCGGGAGAGATGGAACTGAATAAAAGTTTGTAATTCTTACTTACTTTACTTATTACATATTTCACTAAATACTTCACTTATTACTTTAATTATTATCTTACACTATGTTATCTTATTGATTTACTTATTACTTTACTCATTACTTTACTTATTACTTCACTTATTACTCAACTTATTATCTTACTGTGTATCACCATATAGAAGTGAATCTATTGGAACCTTTTCTATACGTATGTAGGTATATGTCACGTACAAGCAGCAAAACTGAGTGCTTCTGTGATTTTTTTCTCGGCTTCATTAAAAAATTATACATATATTTATTTTGTAAATTTTATTGAATGAACTCTATTATATTATTATTAATTGTAAAAAGAATCTCCACCCCACCATAATTCGTTGAAACATATGAAATGCAGATCATCGTATTTCTAAATATCAACAGTATAAAAAAAGTTGCAAACGTGCATCCTCCGGCGTTTTTGATATATTCGCACTTTTACCAATGAATATAGTGACGGGTATCTGGATTCCATTTGTAGGCAGAATACCACGGGGAAGTTGGATTTCAAAATATCCATCAGTTCACTAGCATCTATGGGTGAGTCAATTTCAAATACATGAAAATCAAATTGATTGTATCGTGGTCTCATTACATATCAACATGTTGGCTAAAATTCTGAATCATCTTGATGGAATGAATATTATGTAGGCGTTGAGGAAGTACAGACTGTAACACATTTGGAGGGGCACATTTAGTATGTTCCTCAGGCCAATCAATAGATATTTTCTGCTCAAGTGATTCTGTGACAAAAATTCTACCAGGAAACCGACTGTACCATCATACGAAAGACAGTCGATATATCTTGTTATGTTTCCTACTCGCGAGTGTCATTGGTAAATTTGTTATGAACATTTATATGCAAAAAATATATTTTTTTTTTTAGTTTTTTGCTTGTAACATGGAAACTTATGAAGCAAACCAGGTGAAATTAGTTTCAGCGCAACTCGATCGAATCATTAGTGAAGGAAAAAAACCGGAAAAACCAGAAAAATCAGCGTTAAAAAAAACATTATGCCACCACTTTCACAGTTGTAGTGCAGGCTTTCCACGACATAGTAGTGATTGATATGTTCTTTATGTGTGAGAAATTGAGGCCCTTTCGGATCATTAGTTTTGACATAATTGCAATCTGGTAAGTCCGGTCCTGCATAGAACCAGAGAAACCGCGCTTCATATCGCTCCGCAAATAATTGCAAATTTTCAAGTGCTTCCAAACTCCGAAGTTGCCGTGTCCCCCGAAGAGTGAAGAAGCAACCGTCAGAACCCATCCCTCTGAAGATTCCTTATGAAACCAAACTCTCAGTAGAACTGGACGAGGCCTCTGGAAGAGGTATCCTGGTAAGCAAAAAGCTGTGCTGGCAGGGATCGGTACTCTCCCGAGGGCCGATCTCCAGGAAGTGCTGAGTACCCTACCCGCCTCGTTGGGAGATGATCTTCCGAAAATTCCTGCCGTAAGTGCATCAATAAGTGCTTATTCGACTGATTTCGATGCCCAGAATGGACGTGCCTGTGCAGAGGGACATAAAAGGGAGACATTTCCTGAAGATGAGTCAAATCCCTCATTACCCACTCATGCTTTCCGTAGAAGCAATTAGATTGTCATATATAATAGCCCAATAAGTTTGATCACTTGTCAAATCTGACGAAGGTGACATGCACGTTCTCACTAAGATGTATAAAAACCCTAGTTATACCTGTAGAAGTTTGGGATCGACTTGGCCACACTTGGCCTACTTGATAATAGAGATTACTAACGTGTCAGATGGCGCCAATTTCGTTTTAATTTCAATTCAGTAACAGGGATATTGATTTACTCAGATTTCTTCTTGAGGCGAACTGTTCGCGGGTTCTAATTCTGGCTTTGCTATTGGTTGAAAAGAGACATCTGTCAAAATTCACCAATACCAAGGCTAGAATTAGAAGCCCTCGAACATTGCACAAAGAAAGCACTGTCGTGTTGTTTTTCGTATTTTGTACCATTTGAATTTGAGGTTAACTGCATTCTGACAGACAGAGAATTGGAAATGAAATTGTCATAAATTTTCAGAAAATATAAAATGCAATGCATACAATATGATGAAATTTGGAAATATCATTATTAGTCAATACAGGTGAAAATTCGAATCTACTGCTTTCTACTGTCCACACAAAATACAAATGTGGCCCATTATACAAAAAGTATCCTTACACACTACACTACCTGGAAGTAAACAATTCCTCACGCACTAATGAACTGTTGATCGAGTGCTTTTTTAAAGAACACACTCAGGAATAAGCTAAGCAAGATTTCAAATCGAAGAGATGGAAAACGCATAGATACCGACAAAATACTGAAAATAATTTCATATGAGATGCTGCAGATGTCAGAAATTAAGTTCTGACATTAAGCGAGAATATAGACAAACATTTTTGGACGGCGCCATCTACCACAAAGGGAGAAGCGCTGTTGAAGTAACAGGTGGTGTCCCCTCGAAAATCTTAAAAATATCGAATCAGTTCATTCACCAGAGTTTTCAGACATCTTAGTTCCCACCTTTGACATTTCTACAAATCCAGGGTGGGAATCAGCCAATATGAGTTCAACCGAATCCTTCACTCAAATTTCAAAATACACCGTAACCACCAATAATATCATTATTATTCAAAATTCCACTAATGATGACATAAACATGAACCAAACTTACGACACTCTTGTACTACCCACGGAACAAACTCCACAGACAATAAAACGCCAGAACGTACCCCCTATCACTGTTAGGGATGGGAATATGTGGACCACGGTGGTTTTATTGTTCAAATCGAACAACATTAAACCAACTAAACCTGCTAAGAATATCTATGAAGGCATAAACAAAATTCACGACTGCCCTGATGACTTCAGAAAAATCAGTAGCATTTTTAAGGATCAAAAAATTCCCTTCCACACATATAGTCTCCCCGAGGAGAAAAAATTGCGAGTTGTTCCCAGATGTGTCTCAGAATGTATTTCTTGTGATGACATTGGACACGAGCTAACTGAGAGGGGATTCGCCCTGGAATAAATGGCGCGCATGCACAAACATGATGTCAAAAAGACTCCACTTCCACTAGGTTCAGTTCACCTGAATAAAGACCAGAAATACATTTTCAAAATTACAGATTTACTGCATTTCCAAATAACGGCTGAATCACAGAGGCCGAGAGCCTCTGTGGGCCAATGATACAGAGGTCAGCGGTTTAGCCACAGCCAGCTGAACCGCTGTGCCACCCCGGCCTGCATCAAGTGCGGGGATGCCCATATCACTCGTGAATGTCTAAAGCATGGAAAAAAAACTAGGTGTGCAAACTGCAGTGGGGATCACACTGCGAACTATCGTGGATGTCCTAAATGTCCACGCATCAGGCGCAGGGTGGACCCAGCTTCGCTATCGTAAAATCGACGATATTTCCCCGAAAACAGGACACGGGTGGAGGTGTCATATGCGGCGGCGGCCCGGGACGCTTCCCTCCTCAGCCAGCTTGAATTTCAACTCCTAGAACTCTAGACCAAATGAGGATGTTGTTTGCGCAGTTCGCTGAAGCTGCTGCAAAGTTCTCAACAGGTTTTAATCCCAATCAATGGGCAAACAGCAGCTTCCAAATTTCATCAAAGCGGTGAGTTGGAATTGTAATGGACTTCTCCAGAATAGACTCGAGTTTCAAGAGTTTCTTGTAGAGAACAACATCGATGTTGCTTTTTTGCAGGAGACTCATCTTAATGGGGAACCTGTTAGATTTCCTAACTACAAAGTGCTTAGAACTGGCGGTGTTGCCATTTTGGTCAAACGTTGTCACTCGCATGTTTAGTTTGGCATTTGCAATGATGATACCCATGGTATTGAAGCTGTAGGTATAATTTTCAACACGAGGAGTGGTCCTTTGCGATAAATCAGTGCTTACAACCCTCCGCGGAATCAAATGCTTCCTGACGCACTTAATGTGCTCCTCATGGATCAACCTGTTTTGGTCATGAGTGATCTGAACGCTGAGCACGTGCAATGGAGTCGTGTAACCAACGTCAATGGCAGACGTTTGAGGCAACACAGTGACAGGTATGAATACCAAGTGTTGGCTCCAGATGAGCCGACACACTTTGGTCCATACAGGCTCGATGTTCTTGACATTGCCCTGGCCAGAAACATCACCTGGAACTGGGATATACACGTGCTCTCCGAGTTGGGATCTGATCACAATCCGGTGATTTTACTGGAAGCTGATTCACCGCCTCAGACGGATCGCATGTGTACCAAGGTAAACTGGGAGAGATTCCGTTCGCTTCTGGAAATAGGTTACTGCACTTCTGAGAGAATAGGTTCTCCATTCGAGTTGGATGAGGCCGTAGCGCACTACGAACTCACCATCAAAAATGCTTTTGAGGATTCCTTCCACAAGGAACCGGCTCCTAGATTCCATGACGCATTTCCTTTGAGGATTGAAGATCTCAACCGAGAGAGAAATCGCGGTAGAAGAGCCAACGGAGTCTGTTCCCTGCGAACAGAATCCGAGCTAATGAATTGAATAGGTAGTTTAGGGAAAATATATCGGAATTTCGGAACGAAAGATTTGGCATAACCCTCCAAAATTCAGAAAACTGTGATCAACTTTGGAAAATTATTCAAAATTCAAAACAATGAAAGACCGATCTCCCCTCCTATTAATGGTGAGGCCGGACTGTGCCATGACCCAGGGTCCAAAGCTCAAGCTTTCGCAGACTCGATGGAAAGGCAGTTTAGACTGAATGAGCCTCCTGAAAATGATCTAGATCGTGGAATTTTATTGGAAAATCGGGTTCACCGTATCCTCAGGGATCCCAATTATGACGACATTCGTCTAGCTACGTTGGATGAACTCAAGGCCCATATGAAGGGGCTCAATTCCAAAAAAGCGCCTGGTTACGACGGAATTAGTAATCGAATGAATAGGTATTTCCCATAACCAGCTGCAGTCATTGTTGATTATTTTCAATAATTCACTGCGCCTCAAGGGACTTTCTCGGAGGTGAAAGCATGCTGCTGTGGTTATAATCCCAAAACAGGGACAAAACACGACCTTTCCACAAAATTATCGAACGATGAATCTGCTTTGCAGTTCGGCCGAGCTGGATGAAAAAATCGTCCTAGAAATGCTTGACGAAAAGTGGAGGATAGAAATGTCCTGCCCACCAAACAATTTGGTCTTAGACGTGCTCACTCCACTGAGCTTTGGGTGATGAGGCTGTTGGAGGATACTATTTCATCTCCAAACTCAAATAACAGCGCTCACATTATTTTACTTGATATTAGCAAAGCTTTTGACAGGGTTTGGCATGAAGGCCTTCTTGCTAAGCTAATAGATTTCCACATGCCACTGAGTTTGATCAAGTGGATCAAGTCGTTCCTCTTGGGTAAGACATTCCAAGTAGGGGTCGACAGTTCTCTCGGGTCCGAGAGAAATTGAGGCCGGCGTTACTCAGGAGGCAGTTCTGTCTCCTATATTATACGCCCTCTACTTGTCAAATATTCCAAGAAGCCAACATGTGAAGGTCTTCCTGTTCGCCGACGATACAGATTTGCTTTCCTCTGCAGCTGACCACCTGATGGGTGTCATTCACTTGAAGAATGTATTAAACGACCTCCAACAGTGGTATCTGGAGTGGAATATGAAGCTTAATCCCGAAAAAACACAAGCGATTTCGATGGGTCGCAAGAGGAACACCCCGGAGAGGGGAGTGACTATCTCTGGAAGGGAGATAGAATGATCAGAGAAGGCCAAATACCTAGGAGTTACTCTGAATCGCCGGCTCACCTGGAGACCACTCGTCAATATTGTCAGAGACAAAATCGTCAAAAAGATATGTGTACTATATCCCCTGATTAACAGGAAGAGCAAACTCTTCCTTGAAATCAAAGTCACGATTTACGAAATGATGTTCAGGCCTGTTATTTTGTATGCCTCATGCTAGAACAGGCACAAATGAGAATCCTGCAGATGATAACGAACGCCTCGTGGTACGTGCGAAACGATAGTATCTTCGAAGACCCAAATCTGCGTTCTATCAGAAGTATCATTAGAGAACGCAATCAGAAAGTATTTGATCCACTCCTGAGGGAAGCGACCGATTACAATATAGACAACCCCTCGAATTTTAAATGTACCAGGCACTCTCTAGAGTGATGGGTTACCTACTAATCCTCAACCAACCAAATTCCAAATCCGTTACTAATAATCCGATCGAGTCGTGTCAAGGTTCATTTTCTCTGCATTTTGATGTTCTACAACTAGATTGCTCAATTAGTTTTCATGTTACAAGCAAAAAAAGATTTTTGCATTTGAATGTTATAACAAATTTAGCAATGACAGTTGCGAGTAGGAAACATAACTGGATATAACTACGAACCGTTTTACGAATAATGGCGCAGTCGGTTTCCTGGTAGTATTGTTGTCTCGCAAAAATCTGTATTGATTGGTATACCTCTGGAATGAAATGGAGGCTTCTGGGTATAACTCAGTATATACATAACATATATGACCCTTACATCATTCATATGAAATTTATTTTACTTGTAAGAGGTTATTTCTGTGGTCTTCTTCCAAAACTAAGGCCCTTGAACTCTAACTGGTAGCATTATCAAAAAAACATTTTTTGTTTCATGTTTCATGGAACAAACCATTCCATTTGTACTGTCGGCGATAACTACATTATTATCGAGTTCTTCTGGTGAATAGCTTTTGTGAAGAGGACGGTGATGAAAAAATCAACTACCTTCACTTTTCATTCCTGTTTCTTACATTTGAACTTGTTATATTCCTTACTGGAGCGGGGAGAGCAAAACTGTTATTACTTTTCACTTTTTCCAACAACACATGGCTTCATCGTAGGAGAAACATCTCTCATTCGTATATATTTTCACAATAAAAACAGAAAGATTATCTTTCAACATATTTTGTGTTGAGAACAGTCCCAATTCTCTCCGGATAATATTGTCTATTAGAACTGATTTTCCCTTTTGCAATGGTAATTTTCACTGATCCAACTGGATAAATTTTCTCATCCAACACAACATTGTTTTTGCATTATAACTTCACCCAATATTAGCCTCAAAGTATCAGGCATCTCAGCATTAAGTTCTTCCAGTACTTCTGGATTTCTGAGATGGTCCAAAGACAGTAAATCTGTTATGGTCGCTACAAGATTTTTCACTGCATTTGAAAAATGAATGCGCTTCTCAATGTTGGAATCTCTCATAACTGGAGCTTGGAGCTTCGTAATCATGACTTCAATGACATAATCAGTTCTTTCAAATCGTATACATAATGTGTCCATAAGCAAACTCCCATTACTGAAACAGCAGACTTGGCTTCACCTTCGAGACGCTCTTGTAGTTTCACCAGGATTTCCTCATCATTCTTGTCAAACATTCTGGAAATTCGTTCGAATCTCTGGCAGGGTTGGAAAAAACACAATTTTTTCAGTTAATCCAAAAAATCATGATTTCTTTAATTAATAAAAAACAACAAGTTTTTTTTTTCAAACTTATAGTTAGATTAAATATTGCGAGTGCTATAGACTGAGCCTAATGTAGATACTGAATCCTGTAGTAAACCAGCGATTCACCGAAATATTTCAAGTATGGAACTTGAAGTTTTAATCAGTTTTATTGCCGCTCATAGTGAAACTCAAATCGAAATTAATGTTCGCAGAGGAAGTAATTAACAATGTCACACCACTTGTGTAGTGGATGGCACAAAAAAATTTCTTTGAGAAAGAGGAACAGTCAAAAATGTGTCCATTATTGAGGCAATTATTTGGGGCGATAGCCTCTTCAGCTTCGGTTGAACGAGTATTTTTCACATTTGGAATTGTGCACACGATTGGGAACACAAAAAACTAAAATTTGTGTTTTTGTTCGAATATTATAATAATGACATTGATATCGATACAGCAGAGTGACATATGATTTATTCAGATACTGTCAGACCTTAATTTTCAAGTTTGATAATCCGAAGTTAGAAATGAAGGCACTTGATTAAATCATTGATTTTATTGAAAAAATTATTCGACTGAAATCGTGTTTTGAATGATGATTAGAATCAAAATGATTAATACATGCCAATCTCTGGTAAAATAGAGGCCAATCCTCGAGTTTACCATCGAACACAGAGTCCTTCTACGAAATCAGTTTAAGTTCTTCTTTAATGATGAAATAATATATTATCGTCAAAAAAAATGCATTGAGCACTCAATGAAAATTATTCTTTGTTCGCACGAATGTTAGGAGCGCTTTGAGGTTCTTATGAAACATTTTCGTTTGCCTCATTCACCCACTGAATGGAACTGTATAGAAGAAAATATTATTTTTTCGGGTTCCTTTCAGAATTTTCTCCATTTGCTATTGAGAATTAATCAATTTTCAATGCAACATCATGATACAAAATCAAAACCAATTTTCAAGGAAGCCCTTGACGATGCATTTCATCAATTTATTCGTAATTTCAATGGTTCACTTGACATCACAAATTTTAATTACGAAACAGTAATGAAGACCCGAATGAATTTTTTTCAGTACAATTCCGAATAAAATACAGATACTCGATACACATAATTCCCGAAATAATTAATGACTGATCTCCTTTCTGAAAGAAACGGGCACTCGAACTTAATTAAAAGAGGTTTTATAGCTTCAGGACATAAACTGCGTAATGAAATTTTTTCGAAGAAAGGCAATTAAGACAATGAAAATGCGTTATTGTACTTATAAAATGAGTGAAATGCTTCCAGGACTAGAGTAGTCGAGAGTTTCAGAAAAAAATATATTGTTAAGTTGAATTTCGTGGCAGCAAGTCAAAAATCTCTGGTGTACTTTTGTCATAAAATATACAGTGCGCGTCAGAATTATGGAACAAATTCGATATTTCGCGAGCCATGTACTTTTGACAAAAATCCTAAAATAGGTCGATTTTCATTTTGAAATGCCGATTTTTTATGTATATTCTAAAGAGGTTATGTCACTGGTTTTGACATGGTGTCGTAATCGGTAATTTTTTTAAATTGGAATAGATGTCTTGTGATACCTCATCTGGAAGGCCTTCCAATACTGCATTCAATGATAATAATTAATTAGATTTTTTTTTGTACAGGATGAACAAAAATCAATATTTTATTTCAATAAGAGAATAACTGTATATCCAACAAAATAGAACAGTTGAATGTGATGTTCGAAATGCCATCCACCAGTCTTTCGACAATGAGCAAATCTACGGACACATTCCTCTTGCATATTGCGAATAACTTCCGGAGTGATTCTGTTAATTTCGATCCTAATTCGATTTTTCAACTCTTGTAGATTTTGCGGTCTATCTACATAGACCTTCGATTTCAAATAACCCCACAAAAAAAAATCCAGGGGCGTGAGATCTGGAGATCTTAGGGGCCACTCTATCGGTCCGCGTCTACCAATCCACCTCCTAGGAAAACAGTTATTCAAAAACTCGCGACCATCACGTGCATAGTGCGGGAGTGCACCATCTTGTTGCAACCAAATACTTTCATTTGGTGAGTTAGGATTTTTGTCGTTTGGAAAAATATATTTTCATTATTATTACATTATGATTATGAAATTCTTGTATTGTCATCGGTCCTTGATATGTGTGACAAATTTCAGATTATTCGGAAGATTGGAAGTGGGTGAATATTTACCTCCAAGATTTTATTACATTGTGAGTTATTCAGTTACAAGTGAGGATAATGAAAGCGTGTTGAAAAATGCAAAATTTTACTTTTTTGAGCCAAGGCTCTAATCCCTTAGACTGCCCTGGCAGACTAGTGAGTCAGTGCTCTACTACACCAATGGATCCTTTCCGAATATTGATAGTTAGCTATTTCCTAGTCTAGTATGGAAACAAAAGACAATCACAAATTAATGCCATAATAGGCAAGTTAGTCTCAAATAAATGTCAGTTGAAATATCAATAAATATTCTTCACAAAATCTAAGTGAAAAGGTTTTAAAAGTAAACTATGGCTACTTTAAGTGAAACCCAACGCATAGAAATTTTAATTTTCATTGGATGCGGAGATAGAACCAGAACTCAGCAAGAGGGTATGCGACTTGTTCAATGCGAAGTATCCAAAAAGACATATCAGTCGATCAACAGTCAGTAAGATTGAGAAAAAATTCAAAGAAACTGGTCATGTCAAACATATTCCGAATGCTGGACGTCCTAAAATAGAAGAAAACGTGAAACTTGATATTCTATTGGGTGTAGAGAATAATCCTCACAATACTTCACGACAAATTGCAGCAGACCTTGACATATCCCAAAGTTCTGTATTACGTATTCTAACAGCAGAAAAGTACCATCCATACAAAGTACCACTACATCAACAACTCAATGATGATGATCCCGATTGCCGTGTGGAGTTCTGTGAAATAATGCAGGATTTGTGTAACCGCAATCCACGTTTTATGAAACAAATTCTGTTCTCCGATGAGGCTACGTTTTGCCTAAATGGTTCAGTAAATCGTCAGAATTGCAGATATTGGAGTAGGGTTAATCCTCACTGGATGAAGGACGGGCATACTCAATACCCTCAGAAAGTCAATGTTAGGGCAGGGATGATAAACGACAGGATTATTAGCCCGTATTTTTTCGAAGAAAATCTCACAGGGGAGCGTTACTTGGAATTTTTAAGAAATGAACTCACACCCAGCCTTGCCGATATTTTTCCAAACGCCAACAATCCCAACTCACCAAATGGAAGTATTTGGTTGCAACAAGAGGGTGCACCCCCGCACTATGCACGTGATGTTCGTGAGTTTTTGAATAACTGTTTTCCTAGGAGGTGGATTGGTAGATGCGGACCGATAGAGTGGCCTCCAAGATCTCCAGATCTTACGCCTCTGGATTTTTTCTTGTGGGGTTATTTGAAATCAAAGGTCTATGTAGATAGGCCGCAAAATCTACAAGAGTTGAAAAATCGAATTAGGATCGAAATTAACAGAATTACTCCGGAAGTTATTCGCAATGTGCAAGAGGAATGTGTCCGTGGATTTGCTTATTGTCAAGAGACTGGTGGATGGCATTTCGAGCATCTTATTTAACTGTTCTATTTTGTTGGATATAAAGTTATTCTCTTATTGAAATAAAATATTAATTTTTGTTCACCCTGTACAAAAAAAATCTAATTAGTTATTATCATTGAATGCAGTATTGAAAGGCCTTTCAGATGAGGTATCACAAGACATCTATTCCAATTTAAAAAAATTACCGATTACTTCACCATGTCAAAACCAGTGACATAACCTCTTTAGAATATACATAAAAAAATCGGCATTTTAAAATAAAAATCGACCTATTTCAGGATTTTTGTCAAAAGTACATGGCTTGCCAAATATCGAATTTTTTCCATAATTTTGACGCGCACTGTATGTTGAGATCATATTGAAAGCGATCACAAAAAACATCACTTGCAACTCAGACGCGCGACAGAAGTAAAACTGCGATTCCTATGTATATATGTATATATACAGTGTCCGTCATAAAGTTGTTATTGTAATTTCTGAAAAACTCCAATGGCGGTTCGCTTCTGCATGTCTGACAACAAAAAAATCCGTTGCGACTCATATTACGTGACCTCAGATTTGGCAAGAATTTGAAAAAAAGTTTGCTGTGGTGCCAAAAAATGGGTCAAATTGACAAGATATCGAAAACATTTGATGGGAAAATGTGTTTGGAATCCAACGAGGACCCCATTTACCAATTTTGAATCAGATTGAAAACAAACTCCCATTTTATTCCTCTACCCTTACTAAGAAACATTATACATTCTTGTTTCATCGGAAACAGCTTCAATAACCTGAATCACAAGGTTGGGTCAAAGCTTATCAAATATTTGTGGAATAGACATTTTGCGGGAGACTAATTATGGAAACACGATTTAGTCTTGTCACTAGGTGTAGTTATGCCTTGTATATTGATACACATGAGCTCATTCAATATTATCAACCCGTGAATAAAATTTAAACTAACTAATATTTGAAATAAAAACTTAATAATACATCATTTAGTATTGGTTAGGTGGAAGTGTAAATTTAGAAAAAATCTGAGGAAGGCTTCAGAAATTTATGGCAATTCCCAAATTGTATTGGCATCATAGATGGCAAGCACGTTACCATCAAGTATCCAGATAAAACTGCTTCTAATTATTGGTGCTATCTGAATAAATTGTCCCTAGTATCATTGGCAATTGTTGGCACGGATTATAAGTTCATTCCAGTTGATTTTGGCAGTTTTGGTAAAAATAGTGACGAAGGAATCTTTGAAGTTTCCAACATGGGAAGAAGATTCGAGGCAAATACAATGGATGTACCTGAACCAAAAAATCTCCCAGGACAAAATTAACCTTCCCCTCATGTCATAATTGGTGACGTGGCTTCTGCACTAAAATCGTATTTGTTGAGGCCTCTTCCATACAAACAAAGTTGAATAGATGTTCTTGAGGAAATTTATAACTTTGTAGGGCGAGAAGAGTGGTAGAAAATGCCTTCGGTATATTGGCACAAAAATGGCGAATATTGGGCCGATTTCTATGCCCCTGAGTTTGTTTATGATTATTTTCTTGAATGAATATTGTAATGAGTTTCAAATTACGAAAATCACATTTTTCGCGGATTTCGGGGTCTAACCTAACCTGAGGTTAAGTTAGGTACAAAACCTAACCTAGCCTAACCTGAAACTTGGAAAAAAAATCGAAAAATGAACACCTTTATAATCTTCACAATAAATGTCATATAATACAGGATAGTTTCGAACCAATTCAATAATTTGCTCCATTTCGATTATTTGCGTTGCGTTGCGAAATTATTGCAAATCCTACAGAAAACGCATCTGATTGCGAACTAAGTTTCCGTGCGGATGAAAACGCAGGTAAATCGCAGTAATAAACTAGGAAAACCGCGCTAGTTTGATCTCGTCTATTTACCGCAGTGAAAATAATAAGCTGCGGATCGTATGCGATGCGAATATTCGTAGGTATTGCGAATTTGGGGTTTGGTAGGGGGATCCTTAGCAAAAAAAATTGACCATAAAAATCACTTTATAACAATTTTGATCAGCTTTCGATAATGAATTATGAAATTTGCCCATTCTATTTCAGCTTCCATATGGAATCCTTCCGTCACATACAGGGTGTTAGTGATTAAGTGCGACAAACTTCAGCCGATGATTCTGCATGAAAAAATAATGAAAGTTTGTAATATAACTTTTGTCCGCAAATGCTTCGTTTTCCGAGATACGGGGTGTTAAAGTTTTTCTTAAAAACAGACTATTTATTTATTGCTCTGAAACCGGTCGAAATATGCAAATGAAATTCCGTGAGTTCTAAGAGGTAGTAATTGCGCATTTTTTGACATTCAATTAAGAATTTTATGTTCATCATTGACGCGCATACGGGTAATGATCTCAATTGAAAAAAACAATGGTACGCCACTGAGATATTTCAAATAGAGAATGATTCTCAAATTCATCGTTCAATTTGCGACAAAAAATCTCTCCTGCCTTTTTTTCGTATGAGGTGCCGTTTTTATATAAATCATCTTAACGCGTATTTTTCATTTCTTTATTACACTATCGAGAACTTCTAATACAATAACGTTAAACCAGAACAATAACAGAAAATAACACTAATAAATAAATAGGCGCAAAGCTACAACAAACGTTCAAAATGCCCTTCCTCAGACGTGATACTAGATTCAACTCTTCGTCTCATTGATTGTCGAATTCGCGCAAATATTCCTGGTGTATTTCTTATTGTCTCACAGCTGGGTATAATTCGATTCCTTAGGTCTTCAACATTTTCGACGGGAGTGGAATAAACTGATGACTCAAGAAAACCCCGAATGCAAAAATCTAGAGGATTTAAATACGGAGATCGAGCAGGCTAATGTTCCGTACCTCCCCTAGCTGAACGATTTGGATATACTGTATCTAAGTGATTACGTTCAATAACGCTTAAATGGACAGGTGCACCATCATGCATGAACCAGAAGTGTTGTCTCAGCTGTAGAGGAATTTCTTCAAGAAGAACAGGTAACTTTTCCTATAGGAAATTGAGGTACAATTAATATGGACCCATTAAATGATCATCAATGGCAGAAAACTAGGCGCGGAAAAAAGTCTCTAGGTAGTAGAGCTTGAACACGTTGAATATGAAACGGATACAATTGCTGTTCCTCGAAAATTTTAAATACAGTGAAGTTGCTCACAAGTATGTGGGCAATTCTTCGAGTACTTGTTCCAGGTGACTCCGAAATTAACTCGAGAACTGCTTCTTCTAGTTGCGAAGTTCGTACTTCTCGAGGGCGCCCGCAGTCAGCCGTAAATGTACCATTTTTGCGCAAAACTTGGTGGAGACGAGAAAATATTGTGTGATGGGGTACCATACGTCCTTAATACAACTCAGCATACAATCGTCGAGCACTCCGACCATTTCCATTATCGACCATAGACAAAATGCATGTCTGACAATTCCGCATTTGTATAATTTTTCATTCTTTTCGATGAAAGAAAAATTAATTACTCATTATCATTAATGTTATACCAAACTAAAAGCTTGAAAAATAAGAATCGCTGATTTGACATTTCGTTGAAATATTCGTATTTAACAGAATGTTGACAGTAGCCTACTAGCGTCGCTTCTAGATAATGTATTAAAGTAATGACAAATACGCGAATTTTTTTGCATAAAACCGGCGCCCCATACGAAAAAAAGGCAGGAAGAATTTTTTTGTCACAAATTGAACAAAGAATTTAAAAATGATTCTCAATTTGAAATACCTCAGTGGCGTATAATTTTTTTCTTTAAAAAACTTGAGATCATTACCCGTACGCGCGTCAATAATGAACATAAAATCCCTAATTGCATGTCAAAAAATGCGCAACTACCTCCTTAAACTCACAAAATTTCATTTGCATATCTCGACCGGTTTCAGAGCAATAAATAAATAGTCAGCTTTTAAGAAAAACCTTATCACCCCGTATGTCGGAAAACGAAGCATTTGCGGAAAAAAGCTATATAGCAAATTATCATTAGTTTTTCATGCAGAATCACCCCCTGAAGTTTGTCGCACTTATTCACTAACACCTTGTATAATCTAAAAATTATAAGGAACATAAACAAATAATGTTTCAAATAAATAAATATTACAAAATTGTGATCGCCCTCAGATTGTCCTCTGAACGCTCGATTGAATGGAAAGAAAAGGCAGAGAAATAACACACTGTAACACAATGAATGAACCGTTCTAAATAGAGTCAGGCTATTTACATGGCAAACAAGCTGCGATGGGCTGTGAGCTAATTGCGAGAATTCCACCGGAAAGAAATGCAAAATAAAAAACTACTTTTCAAACGGTCCGCTGCTGGAAAGTCGTGAAAATTAATGAACGTTTGTGTTGATTGCCGCTCTACTTTAATGACTCCACTAAAATTGAACGGCGAAGTATATTGGATGCCGGACACTTTGAACAATGAGAAAAAGTGGTGATATTGTTGGAGAATTGCGATAAAATTGGGAAATCGATACCGTTAACACCTGGGTAGATATCAATGACGTATTGAAGCATTACTATTTATAAAATGTGATGAGTTTGGTGCTCAAAAACAATTAATTACGGAAGTTGTGATTAGAATCAGTGAAGTCGAAGGAAACAAAAGTTTTGTACCCAATTCATCCTCAGGGGACGGTAATAACGGATTTCAGTATAAATAAAAGTATACTTGCCAGAGTGTATAGGTAATGTTGAATTAAAAAATAATATAAATAATTCAAAAAGTATCAAAGTTGTTCTTTCCATGTTGAAAATGTTTTAGATGATCAGACATAATTTGGTATTCATTGTTCATCTGATTATGTCATACAATTATACAGTGTGGTCATTTGAGTCTGCGACATATGAGATTTTTTTTAATTAATTGCAATACCAAAATACAAATATTGCCGACAGTTGGTGTATGTGCGATTATAACTTTAAGTGCACTTAGAAAGTCGAATAGCACCCTGGTAGGTCAAAAAATATAAAAATTGTAATATATCCTTATTTCAGAAAATTTTGAAGGAATTGAAAATTATGCCATATACCAAAACATGGCCCAATAAAAAATAGTTCCCATTTTTTTTTATATTCACCCTTAACACTTTCATATATCAATCAAAATCGAATCAATTTCGCACAATTTTGTTCAAATTCAAGCATATTTGTTAAATTAACTCTTATTTTCATTACCCGACTACGGCGAAGCAAAAAGGAAGGTTATGATTTTAAACGGTATGTATGTGGCTATGTTCATCTGTTCTCTCATAACTTCTAAACTACTTATCATCATTTGACAAATGAGATATCGTTGGAAGCGTCTTGATCGTCCGTTGGTTATAGGTTATGTGACGTCACATTTAATTGAATATGGCGCCTTCTAGAGGACATAAAGTCATGAACATATTTTCACTCCAAACCTTCCCAAAATACATATATAATGGATACGTATTTCATTATGGACTATGGTACCGAGTTGGCCAAATTGAACACTTTTGAAGGGGAAGTCCTGTTTTCAAACTCAATCGTGAAAACCGCATAGCGATATCTATCATCGTTTCTGAGTTACGGCATGTTTTTCGAAAATGTGCATTGCTGAGACTTTTTTCCTGTCTTTGTTTCTATGGAAACATTTTACGTAGAATTCAATGGTGTGAATAATTTATTTTTTCAAATCATATATCAAAAGTTATTATTTAAAAAATAATTTTTTCAAATGAGACCTGTATATCTTGCATATTTCGAAAGAGCTTGAAATTACCTTTCCAAAAATGTAGCACATCTGATGTTTTGCTAGAGTCACCTTTGACATGCAGAGCTTTCAGGTTTTTTCATGCAGACTTTGAAACGCACACTTTGAACAAGTAGGCTTTGGACGACGCGGCGATAAAACAGAAAG
This sequence comes from Gonioctena quinquepunctata, assembly GCA_018342105.1. Classification (NCBI taxonomy): domain Eukaryota; kingdom Metazoa; phylum Arthropoda; class Insecta; order Coleoptera; family Chrysomelidae; genus Gonioctena; species Gonioctena quinquepunctata. The sequence goes on from JAFIRS010005176.1 coordinate 52,093, forward strand.
CAAGTGTTCCCTAGTAGCTATCGAATGTTAAGAAAGCTGTTCACAGCAGTAATTAAAACTCATAGTTTCAATGCAACTGATAACAATTTATACTATATTTACCACTAATAAATGAAACTCCAACAATAATAATAGAGAACAAACAAGAACGAAATATTTCTTAAGAGGAGGTCTGTCAAATGTCTTCCAGTTTCTCCTACACACAAGCGGCACCTTTTTTGAAATTTTCTTGCCGACTTCATTAGTTCAATGGGACTGAGAGAAGCAAAACTGTGCATCATTGCCGCTTCCAATTCGTGTCTAGAGTTGGTCGGCAATTTAAAAATTGAATCTTTCAACTTTCCCCCGGGGGAAAAGTCCATGGGCGTTAGGTCTGGTGACCTGGCCGGCCAACGGTTGGGTCCTTGGTTGGCTATCCAATTATTGCCAAAATTTTCAGCCAAAAATTGTTCACAATTGCAGTGTTGTGAGGCAAAGCCTCGTTTTGCTGGAAATATATTTTCCTTAGCTCCATTAGCGGCAATTCATCAACAAGGGCTTCAATTTATTGCCTTGAAATTTCTAAATACCTCTGAGATATGAGAGTGCCATTATAAATGAACGGGCCGATAATTCCACCCCTCAAAGCACCTGGCCATACAATAAATCCAAATCTTCTTTGACTTCTCTGCTCTACAATAGAATGAGGATTTTGTTGTGCCCAAGTATAAGAATTGTGGAGGTTGAAAATGCCGGCACTGCTTCATCAGCTTCGTCTGTCCAAATACAATTTGACGAAAAATACAGCACTTGGTTACAATTTTCCAGGAACCACTGGCAAAAATCCATGCGGCGTTCAAAATCTCCTGGACTGAGTTTATGAACTCTTCTGATCCTGTATGGCTTAATTTTGTGCTTTTTCAAAATCCGCCTAACGTTAGTTCTTGGTAGGCCTGTTGATATTTTTAAATTTCGCGTTGATGATTTGGGATTATTTGCAACAGCTCCTGAAACGACTATTTCTTGCAAATTGACCACCATCACTTAGGTTGTGTTGCAATCTTGCGAAAATGTCTCAAAACGTTGTCTTTCCTCTGGATACCTCTCGTGGTACAAATTGCTCGCTACCTCTGCATTTTCCCCGGTTTGTATAAAACAAACTATCATATTTCATTTTTCATAATTCGTATACTCCATTGCAAATGTGTTTGAAAAATTAACAAAAACCACGAATTGAGGAGCGTCTTCACTTCTTGAATCAAAATTTGACAACTACTAGTGAACACTTGCTTTCTGTTTTTTGACCGGAAAAAAATAACAGCAACTTTTCAAAAATGCATATATTTGAAAAACATGCCGTCCCTCAGAAACGATGATAGATATCGATATGCGGTTTTCACCATTAAGTTTTTCATAAAATTGACCCTCAGACACAGCCATCAGTTTTCATCTATCTACTTTTAAATCAGGACATTTCTTTTAAAAGTCTCCAATATGGCCCACTCTATAAACATGTTGAAATTATATAAATAAATTACAATACAAAAAAATACATCCACGGAGTATATCACCTAGGTACAAATGAAATGATAAAACCTAATAAAAAAATGTAAAGTGGCTCTGCAAATACTTTATCACGAAATTATAACCCCAACATAATTTGAGTTCAAATTCGACTACTGAAAAATCACGCTCTTGAAATTATGAAACAATATAACTCCACTCTTGTACAATTTTCATATGTTTTGACCTATCCTGTATGCTGGAAGTATTCAAGAGCACTACGTTTGGACTTCGGATTCGTGTGCAGGAGGTAAGAATTCATGAATATTGACCGATGGCATGTCTCAAATCGCGCGAGTGTAGTTATCGAATAATTGCCCATTTGTCCTCAATACATTCCCAACAGTTTATGGTGTTATGATGCCTTCGCTAAACCACAACAATTTCTTTCGAATAGAAATATAGCAGGTTGAAAACTCGTCCTCAAAAACTCCCCACATTCAAGTGACATCTTCGCCACGTTGCGGCCATTAAAAAGTTATTCCGGAAACAAAGGAAGAGACATTACTCGAAAATATTCCACGTAGACCCTAATTCAGCCTCTAGAAAGTAACATAATACATAACGTTAATGTTTACGTCATGTTCAACATTCCTCTACGTGAACCACCAACACAATGCGAGAGAAACAATGGGAGAATGCTCGAATTGTGTATTTGCGAGTTTATTCAATTTCCTTTTTACAGATATAATACTTTTAGGAAAATGTTATTATAGAAGTTATTCTGGATGGCGAATTAACATTATATGTTCGTCCAAGTCCATTTCAGGCGGTTATTCCAGTAGAATTTTGTAATGGGTTTTTCTTGCATGATGGAGAATTAAGTGGAGCGGATGTAATGATCATTTTCCATTGTTAAAAGTGGATGGGTGTTTTATTGAAACATGTTCTTGTAGGATGATCTGTTTGGATTCCAAGTCATCAGTGATGCAATATTCTCACGGTGAGAAAAGGATTATTTTTCATAATATTGTATATCCAACAGAACAAATTATTTTTATCAATGAACTTCGTTGAAAATCGATAGAAATAATGAAATTCTATGATAAAGCCCGCCTACTCCGTTGCCACCAACAGAATAATCGCATGATAGCTGTGACTCCCGTTGTTCAGTTTATTTAACTGTGAATTTTTTTAAAATAAAATTCTTGCAAAATTATCATAGGAAATTCCAAGAATGAATACTTTCATCCGTGATTCTGACTTTTGTCATCAACATGATGATCGATTTTCATTTTCATAAATAGGTATCGATTGAAATTTATAAAATGCGCGCAAAAAGTTAATGGCTGGGTAGTAGCATCATGTCATTAAAGAAGACATTTCAGTGAGTTAGTGATAGGTCTTCTTGAAGAAGTCGCTCGGCTCTAGTTCATGGAACTTCATCCATGTAACATCATTTCATGTTCAAATAATAACACAACTTCAAAATTCGAATAAGATAAACAGGAGTACGTAGCATAGTGATAGCAATGTGCACTCCATCAGAACTTCTTGATATAATGTTGCATGCATTTGCCCTGGAACTTGAGTTGGGGAATTCGCAACGCTAACAATATGTGGATATGTATGTCCACGAAGCGAAGTCTTCAGTACATCTATGATGGGTTTCCAAGATGATCTTCAAAGTGATATTATTTCGTATTCCCTGCGACTTACTGTTACTCCGATGGTCGACTGGGAATGAATAGTAAAATTAATTGATTATGATTCGCTTGGAATTGACCATTTTATTTCCTCAATACAGAACTTTGAGTATAAAAGATTATTGTGCAGTCAGCACCCTGGTTCGGAACCCAGTAAAGGGCAATTAGAGCCTGCCCTTCTGGCCCCGATGTGTGAGTCAAGACTACTGACCCCTGGAGTGTTTATCCACTGAGACTGTCCGGAGCAAAGTGGCATTCGCGCTATAAAAGAAGGTGGCGCCCGAGGCAATCCCGAATTTGATAGAAATGTGCCAAGATCAGGTCGAAGGGGAAAAGACCCTAACATTATTAATCTGGTTTCGTTCAATTTTATATCAACAACTTACTTGATGAGCGATTGACTTTTATTTTATCATAATTTTTCGACAAATAATGAGTGTAGTAGGATTGCTATCCATCCAATTTTCGATTCGAAAACAATAAATGGATTCGTCGTGAAAATTATGAGTACTGTGTCTGAAATATGTTGTCATTTGTTTTCTTTGAATTAGTGGCTTTGGAAATAAAAAAACGCTATAGGTACTCTACTAGGCGAAAAAAACTGTCATATTATATTTTTTACTTATCATCAATCCGACTCTCAAAAACCCAACGGCAATCACACCAACACTGGGAAGGAAACTATGGAACTCTTGCTCCATACACACTTCCCAGGATCCACTGTCACCACAAATCAAAACCCTAGATATGAAATCCCTGCAAACCTTCATTTGAGGGCAAAAAGGGCAGACTGGAAAGTGGCTTAACGAACGGTAACTCATTCAAAAGTAGTGTGGGCAATGAACTCCTTCAAGCCTTACAAGTCTCCGGGCCCAGATGGAGTATTTCCCATACTACTCCAGAGCGGAGTTGAATATCTAGTACCAGAACTGTGCAGACTGTACAGGCTGAGCCTAGCATTGGGATGGCTACCTCAAACCTGGAAAACAGTAAACGTGGTCTTTATTCCAAAACCTGGACGAAACTCATACGACCAGGCGAAAACATACAGACCAATAAGCCTATCGTCATTTCTTCTGGAAGGCTTAGAAAAACTGATAGATAGAGACATAAGGAAAACCGCTCTTGTAGAACGGCCTTTACATCAAAACCAACATGCCTATCTAACAGGAGAATCATGCGAGACAGCACTTCATCAGCTTATTTCAAGGCTTGAAGAGTCTCTAGCAAACAAAGAAATTGCACTATGCACTTTTCTAGACATCGAAGGAGCCTTCGACAACACCTCCTTCGAAAGTATGGTCTCTGCGGCCACTCGAAGAGGCATTGACGAAACCACCTGCAGGTGGATACACTCAATGCTTCACAATAGACTGGTCCAAGCCAACATGTTCGAGAAAACAGAGCAGGTTGAAATTTCCAGAGGTACCCCACAGGGGGGCATACTCTCCCCCCTTCTGTTGGACATGGTTGTAGATGAACTGCTAATTTATCTGAATAACCAAGGGTACTACTCTCAAGGGTATGCAGATGACTTGGTCATCCGCATCAAGGGAAAGAATACTCGAACAACCTCAGAGCTAATGCAAAATGCACTGAGGACAGTAGAGGAATGGTGTAACAGGGAGAGCCTAAGGGCAAATCCGAAAAAAACAACACTAATTCCCTTCACCCGGAGAAGAAACATGGGAGATCTCATACCTCCCAGACTATTCGGTGAAACATTACAAGTAGTAGAGCAGGTGAAATATCTAGGGCTGATTCTTGACAAGAAACTAACCTGGAACCCGCATCTTCAACATGTAACCAATGAAAGCTAGATAACCTTCATGATGTGCAGGAGAGCTTTTGGAAAAACGTGGGGGCTCAAACCGAAAGCCATGGACTGGCTCTACACAGCGGTAATAAGACCAAGAATAACTTATGGCCCACTCTTATGGTGGCCAAAAACAAATCAAAGACAGGCAAAAACCAACCTTGGGAAAATCCAGAGGCCTGCCTGTCTCTGTATCACGGGTGCAATGAATAGCACTCCAACAGCTGCAATGGAAATCATCCTAAACCTCGAACCCTTTGACTTACATGTCATTGGAGAGGCCAGGATGAGTGCATACAGACTGAAACAAACAAAAAACTGGAGAATCCGAACAACTGGACATACCAGAATCACTCATGTAATCAACATCGAAGAACTCGAAATGATTTCAGACTACATGCAACCCCTATACTCATTCAAGAAACCATTCGAAACACGAATTGATGGATCTGGATGGGCCCCGAGTATAGAATCACAATCAACTGCGGACATAGTCTGGTATACAGACGGTTCAAAGACAGTTGAAGGAACGGGAGCAGGAATACATGGGGTAAGGCTAAGAAGGGATTACATAATACCACTTGGCAAATGCTCCACGATATTCCAAGCTGAAACACATGCTATCATGGTATGCATTCAGAAGAATATAGAAAGTGGTTATAGGAAAAAACACATCTACATTATATCTGACTGTCAAAGTGCTATCAAAGCACTCAACTCAATACAGATAGATTCCAAACTGGTCTGGGACTGCCTCCAGAACCCCATCGAGCTGGCAAAATACAACAAGGTCACCTTGATGTGGGTGCCAGGTCATAGAGGCATTGAAGGCAACGTCAAAGCGGACCAGCTACCTAGACAAGCATCTGAAACGCTATTCACAGGGCCAGAACCTGCACATGGGATTAGCAAAAACCGTTGCAGGACCCTGATCGACGAGTGGATAAAAAGAAGACACCAACAATAGTGGGATCAAACTGTCGGGCAAATACACAGCAAAGTCATGGTGGGGCATCCACACCAGACCCTGACGGCTGACCTTCTGAACCTGAACAGAACGAAGGCTCGTATAATAATAGGTCTGTTGACTGGACACTGCGGCCTAATAAAACACCTTAATACCATGGGAGTACGCGGGGAAACCATGAATTGTAGGTTATGTGATGAAGAGGAGGAAACAGCCTCTCATATTATCTTCGACTGTGACGCCCTAAGTAGTAGGCGACACAGAACCTTTGGAGAGATCAGCCCGGAAACAGGCATGAATCCGAAGGACCTTATCAACAGGCTTCTAAACCTAATCAAAGGCACAAACCTGTTTGAATGAGGAACCACTGACGACAGAGTGATACAATAGACCCCTGCTGGTCGCAGTGTCAAGGGAAGCTAAGTGCCAACCCTGTCTCTGGCTCGTCAGCTTTCAACCAACCAACCAACCAATGTTCATCAGATTGGCTGAAGTGGGTAAAACGTATTCTGGATGCAAAAATAAAATGCTCCTGAAGAATCACATGTTCCAATTTTTCCTCTCAAAATTATGTGATCGAACTCAGAATCGTACCTAGAATCCAAAAAAGTTGAAATATACAGGGTGTTACATTTGAAATTCAAAGTTGAGGTCATTTCCTGTGAAACTGGAGGTGATGGGTAAGTATGGAATATTGAAAAATTTCCCAATTCTTAAATTCAACAACCCAAACAAGTTTGGATCTGGAAACCATGGCTCGTGTAAAGAAAACGTTGGCACCCGGTATATTCAACTATCAGTCTCAATGCAAAACAGGGAGTCTCTCAACGCACATAACAAAGCATGATGGTCTCAAGTATGTCAGTCTCCATTGGTTCACGACACGATTGTATACACAATTTAATCTTGATTATATATTCAGTTATTCTCGCTAGGAACCGGGAAGTTAAGATCACTGACGTTCGCTTCGAATTAGAATTCTGGATTGCAAAATGGAATTCAACATAACGTTTCCATTCCAAACCCTATGAACTCTCCAACGAGCTTTCCTCCAACATAGTGTTTTCACCCTATGAAAATAATGACGTCACGAGATACTGGACGATTTAATTGAGGGTTGAAATCAGCTCTTATAGATATATTCAAAGGGTGGAACAAACGTCTATAACAGGAAACAGTGGAAGAAAACAGTAATGCATTTTAACTTTATCTTTCAAAGTAGTATATATGAGAAACGCTACTATTTGCTGAGGCTATTTTGATATACTTTAGACATAAACGTAATGATGATTCGCAAGTCTTCATGGAATAATTTATCAGTTCTGGAATGGACTTTTGTATTATCGAACAGAAAACGCTGAAAAATCGAATGAAACAATACACAACATCCCATGAAGAACCATCTGACAAATTATTCATGACAGCAATGTTGGAAATTCGAAAATAAATTAGGCAAATTCATACCCAACAAGGAGAAGTGATCGCATCTTTCTCATTCTGCAGCCAGAAAATATCGCACTCTGAATCATAATTGAAGGAGGTGAGGGGATATAAAAAAAACTCATTAACTTATAAACAAGATGTTCACTAAAATCAATGAACTCAAGATGAAACTTATTGATCTGGATCAAATGTCAAGACTCAACAACACAGAAATGAGTGTTGTGTTTGGAAAAAAAGGAGAGAACCAGGATCTTATATTGGATAAAATCGGATAATTCATGAACTGCGAAATAGATCTCTCAAATATTAATTCGATTCAGAGAGTGTCTGTTAATAGAAACTCTACCAGACAAATGAAAAATATATTGATTTTTGATCTACCCGCTGTGCTCACATTTTCTCTTGTTCATCTTTATGCCGATGACATAAAGCTTTACAGATCAATGGAGCCTGATCCAATGGAAGAAAATATCAATGATATCCAATATGACATTGACATGATACTAAACTATTCCGATGATCATGGATTACGCATGAACCCTAATAAAACTCTGGCCCTATATAAAGGCTCTGCTTGACAAACCTTAGACATTGATACTCTTCATATCCACGATAAAAACATTAATTGGGTGGAATCTGCAAAAAATCTTAGAGTATGCTTCGACATCCACTTTTCATTTTCAACTCATGTCAATTATATTTTCGGTGAGTCAAGATGTTAAGCTACGTTCAATTAAGTCATTGATATACCCACATGTTGATTATTGTAATACCGTTTATTATAATTATAGACCACAATATAGAAGGACAAAATACAACGTATTCAAAACGCAGGTACGCGTTTTGTTAACAACATCCCGTTTGGGGAACATATAAGTCCAAATCTCGCATTCCATGAAAAACTCAAGTTCGAGAATCGTATCCAGTAGCTAGTAACTGTAGTTCTATATGAAGTGTTTGAAACCAATGTGCCACAATATATATACGATTTGATCGGAAGAAGATCTGATGAACACCAAATTAATATAAGAACTGATCCCTTTACAAGATCATGAACCTCACCGATTCTGCTTTGAATGCACTAGTTATGGCGACAAATAAATCCTTTGCACTTGGAAAATTTCCTTCATGCTTAAAAACAGCTTTTGTAATCCCTCTATTCAAAGGTGGTAATTCAGAAGATCCTAGTAACTTCAGGCCAATTCCAACACTCTCAAAAATCATAAAAAAACTGATGAAATTAGCTTTCCTTTATACATATAAAATATTAACCACAATTTGGCTTTCAGAAAGCAAAAGGCACAAATGATGCAATTTTTTACTTTCTTGAACATGTCTAGACACATCTCAACAATGGGGGAGGTCTAGCTGCAGTATTCGGCGACTTTATCAAAGCTTTTGATTGCGTGAGTCATTGTTTGCAAGATATGTACTGCTATGGTTTTGGAGGAGTGTGTAATGACTCGTTTAGGTCTTACAGAAGTGATAGAAAGCAGCTAGTAAATTCAAACGGAAAACTATCACACACCAAGGATATCTTATGGGGCATTCCACAAGGATTAGTTCTGGGTTCGATGCTTTTCCTTATATATTTAGATGACCTAGCTACTCTCTCGATTCAAGAAATTTTTACGATCTCTGCGGATGACACCACTCTCCTTTGGCATGAAAAAAATAGTATACCCATGAAAGAAACGATAAATTGTGATTTGGAAGTTGTAAAAAAATAGTGCGACGCAAATTACTTCTGCTTAAATATAAAAAAATTCAACCTACTCACATTCAGTTCTGATATTGATAATTTATACTTGAATGGTCTTATTCTTGAAAAAAAAAACAATCCAAATTCCTAGAAATCTCCATCGACAATTAACTTAAATTTGACCAGCATATTTCAGCATTAACAAAAAAATTGGCTTCAGGATGTTATGCACTCCGAATCATTTCAAATGAACTGAGTTCATCCACAACAAAAATTGTATATCATTCCCTGATAGAATCTCACTAGAGATATGGTGTTGCTTTCTGGTGATTCTGCAGTCAACAACTCTTTCATTCAGTGTTTGTTTTGCAAAAGCGAGCAGTCAGATACTTATGCGAAGTGAGAGTACGTGAGTCATGTAGACCATTATCCAAAAGAGAAAAAATTCTCACTGCTACTTGTATTCTCATTCTAGAAACTGTCTGTCTGATTTACAAAAAACATAATATGGTAGAAATTCCAAAAACATACTCATTACGTAATCAGGCAGGTAACAGAAAATGAAATACCCCTTCCTGTTCCAAAAACAAGTCTGACAAAAGATTCTTTATTCTACGAAACTAAAAAGTTGTATCACCATACACCATACGAAATCAGAAAGGTAAAAAGCTATAAAAAAATCAGAAACATTGTTAAAGACGCCCTTCATGATTGATAGATCCAAAAAATATCAAGAAGTTGGCGGAATCCACTTCAAACATTATATTCCCTCCAACTTATTCTTGCATTATGGGTAGTGTTTTTTGTTGGAATGAATTATAAACTTTTGTTATGGGAAAATTGATGGATTTTGATTCAGTTCCATTGAATTATGTAGCCACAGCACACTTGATGAGCGATAAATCCTAATTTCCTAATTGTTTTTGACAAATAATTGTGTATAAGGATTGTTGTCCATCCGATTTTAGATTCGAAGCCATCAATAGATTCGTCGTGGAAATTTAAATCTGAGGAACGTGGGTTCAAAAGATGTTGTCAATTGAAAAAAAATATATTTTTTGACAATTTGCTGTTTTGGACATATCAACACGCCATAGCTACTCAACTAGGCGGAAAACACTGTCAAATAATATTTTTCTCCCATCATTCATGTTCAACACATTGGTTGAAGTGGGTCCAACGCACTCTAGATGCGAAAATAGAAATGCTTCTGAAAAACCAAATGTACAAATTTTTCGTGTCAAAACAATGTAATTGTATTCAGAATCGTCCCGAGAATTCAAAACAGTAACAATTTTAAATTCCCAAGTTGTGATCGTTTCCGGTGGAACCAGAAGTGATGGGGTAGTATGAAACAAGGAAATATTTTGTTATTCTTGAATCCAACACCCCTGCCTAGTTTGGATCTCATACCCTCGCAGCTCTGGAGACCATGTCTTTTAACAGGAATATGTTGACACCCACATGTCCTGACTGACGATCAACGCCTAGACCAAATCACTGGACCAAAAGAGCAGAAATTCTGACAGCGAATCCCTATGAATACCTACATAGATAAAAGGAAAGGTATATTTTTCATATTCCACATCTAAAGGGGTGAGAAGGGGAGTGATGGGGAGAAGGTAGGGGGGATGGGGCTGAAAATGACAGTAGTCATGAAAATTGGTATTCGGACTTTTATTTTCAATTGAAGAAACGTGTATTCTAGGGTTTTTGAAAATTCGACACTAAGGACGTTGAAATGGGAGTTGGAAGTTTGTATTCACCCTGTATAAATTGTTTCGAACAAAAGTTATTGTCATTGTCAAATGAGTTTTGGAGTTTTGAATTGTGTATACAGGGTGATTCAAAAGTACTCTGACAAACTTCAACAGGTGATTCCTCACAATATTCTAATATGAATAGTCCAAATGAATATATGTCCGGGAACGCTTCGTTTCCAGGATGCAGGGTGTTGAAGTTTTTTTTTCATTCGAAATACTGACCTTAATCAAACGAAAATTGGTATTGAGGGGTTTTTTAAGGTGTCGAATTCGAACCTAATGTTATTATTGCTCTTACTCGTAGAAGACGCCAACTACACGTCTTTTTCTTTTTTGAAGATTCATAACTTTTTTTAGCGTACTTCAAGCACATTTTTCAATATAAAAAACCAATTCCTCTATCATATCTACGGAAAAAAGCTACCCCTGTTACAAGTCGCTATAAGCAACCATTTTCCAGATATTTGGACTTGAAAATTTTAAGTCGATTATTTGATAATCGATGCGTGTTGAAGTTATTACCATTATTTTGCATTTTTCACAAAGATGCTAAGGAAATGAATTTGACGTTTAAGTGAGTAGTTTTGGTAATTACATATTATGTGGCAGTTAAATGTTTTGTTGTTTTGTTGAAGTCTCTGTAAGTTTTGAAACACTAATTTCGAAAAAATGGATTATTTGAACAATAATGCTCATTTGGCCGATATGCATTTTGTTTATGACCTTGAGGATGGCAATGCGCGCGAA
>JAFIRS010005177.1:0-63700 GCA_018342105.1 Gonioctena quinquepunctata
GAAGGCAATAATATTCAAACGAAGTTTTGGGTGAAATTCTTCATGTTTGGGGGTCAATGTGATCAAATTATACAAACATAGGGTTTTAATTAACATCCCTTTTGCCAATGAATGAGAGAAAAATAAGATCAAAAACCATTTCAGGAGGATTGTTTCGATAGAACCGCCATATTTTGTGCAAAGTTGTGCCGAAAATGGGTGTTTGTAGTTTATGCGGTAAAAAAAGGGGGGCATTGTGAGGATTTTTTGGAAAACAGTTAAAAGGATGGAGAAAATGGTTAAACCGAAATGGTATGAGATCGCCTTTAATTCGTTTCGGTTCAGGAGGCAAAAGCATGTAAGACATTTTCAGAGAGCATGAGCACGACCCTACATTTACCATTTATTCAGTTATTTGGGGAATAAACCTTTTGAAGAAGTTATGGCTCTTAGATCAGATTATAAAATATTCACTTCAATTAGGTGCCCAGAGTGTTAAACTGGGATAAAATTGCCAAGTTTCAATATGTCTTAAAGGAAACCACAAGTTGGAGAAAACTTCAATTCCTTTGGGGCCTTCAACACTTTTTTCAGCATAACCTCGAATTCGCTTGAATTTTTTGATCATAAAATTTTTCCCGTTCCCATTCTCCAGAATTCAGTAGATATAATTCACTAGAAGGTTTTTTCGATTGGCTTTTTTTCACTATTTCCTTTCAAAATATCGGAATGGCATCAAAGCAAGTCCCACCCCCCGATTTTGTTCATTTTTGCCTTCCCAATATCCGTTATTGAACGTTCCCGCTATTTTGTAGTGTTCTGAACCCATTATGATAATAATCAAACAGATTTTATCCCAATTCAAGTTGGTTATTAAACCCTTTTACACATGCCTTTTCGTGCCTATTTGTTGCCTGACTGCCCGTGGCTGAAATTTTAAAACAAATACGCATGCGCGCGTGGGGATTTTGTTGATTGTTTCAGGCGTGAAAAAAATAGGACTGGTTCTATTTTTTTCCGCCTGAATCGAGGGATTTCAGGATTTGGAAATTTAGGTTTGCCAAAACAGGGACTTGACATAACCAACAAATAGATTAAATTAATCACATAGTTTTCGTTTTGTTCAGTGTGACAGAAAATAAGAAAAAATCGTGTGCCAGGTAAAGAAAAAGTTGAAACAAATAGTCCAGGTATACTAATTTACTTAATCATTTAAGGTAAATGTCAATTTTCCTTAGGTTTGCAGCTCTGAAATTAGCGCCTGAAACAATCATCAAAAAGGCATGGTGTAATAGTGCCAGTTATTTGGGGAAATTCAGCCAACAAATAGCCATGAAAATAAGCACAAAAATAGGCACGAAAAAGGCATAGTGTAATAAGGGTTTTAGAGGGAAATGGTGCTGCAACAACTAATCAGTGCTGCCAATGCTGTCGTTGTCAATTATTACCAACTGAGCTAAAAGTTATCCCAAATTATCCCATGTTTGAGTTTTGCCCGAGAGTTTTGCATATTGTGTTCGTCTTTGTCACGCGCATGCGCACATTCAAGAGATATCGTTATAAACACTGTCCTTGGCCATATATAACTGAAAAGTGAAATCTTTGAATTTTGGCGGGAAATATGTTATCTGTGAATATTCACGGCAATTTGACATTATTCACGGCAATTTGACATTCTTCGAATTTTCAAGAAAATCATTGAGAGTTCCAAGAATGTAATACTATGAATATTCTCGCAAAACTTTAATGATTTGAATAATATAATAATGTTCATTACCTAGTGTAACGAAGCATTTTTTAGAGCTCCGTTACTAAGCACGGCTAAAGTTTATTTAACCTAACTTTGGTACGTCCCTGCCTATTTGGGGTTTCTATTAGTTCTGGTCTGGCAAAATATTTCATTCCCTGTTAGAAAGTAAGGTATATACCCAAAGCTACTGGAATTCACGTCAACATCATGCATAAAAACATAACAGAGTTTTTCTCTAGATCTTATAAAAAGGGTGAAAAGCTCCGGTGATAGTTTTTGTAAAAGACAAGAAAGAAATAAAGATCGCGATGGGAAAAACCAAATCATTTTTTGTATCAGGAACGAAATCATCCTTCAGATTTTCGGTCCAGTTTCAGTTCATCGGACAAAAAACCGCCCCTTTCTTACTAGGCTTTTTCGTATAGTTTGGTCATACATTCGAGATCTATAAAAAGGCACATGAAGCTCTCATCGGGGCTTGTTCCTGTTCTTCCGTAAGACTTGTTACCTGTTACTTGAGTCCTGTAGTGAGAAAGTCCGATTCGAAGGAAACGTGCGAAAAGCAATTTGTGGTCCAGAAGCGTTGAGGTATCCGTAAGTGGAAATAGTGAAAAATTTGTATTTGAGCTGGGTTTCTCCGTGTGCTGAAGCACTTGAAGTTTATTATTTCTACATTTATTATTATTCGATTTGATTCAATTAATTTTCCGGGAGTTTAAATATTATTATATGTATCATTGTTATTTCATTTATTTAATTATCTGTCGTGGCATTTACAGTTTAGTTCTGCCAAAGTATTCTTTATTTGATTTAATTCGTTACCTGAGAAGTTAAATATATTTTCTGCATTATTATAATTTCCTTCATTCGAGCATTTGCCGAAACGTTTAAGTTGGTCAGAAGACTACAGAGTGAATATTGATTTATTATATTTTTGGGTGGTTCAATCGAACTTCATTGTGAAATCGATTGAGTGTTTAATTTTGGGTGGTATTGACATTTTAGTCAATTGTTGGTATATATGATTTATTTGCCAAATTGAACAGTGGAAAGTAGACTATTTTATTTTGTGTCCACGCGGAAAACAATTTTCACATAAGCTCTGGCAAGTGTTTTCTTTTTCTTGTCGAGGGAAATCTTACATAGATAGTTCTTTTAGTTGCCCGTTATCAAAATTATTGAGTTATGTTTTCAGTTATTTGAGTTCAGGGAAAACGCCGAATGCAAACAATTGACGCGAATATTTACATCACTTAAATCAGTGAATTTAATTTATATTGTCTTAAGTTCGGGGAAAACACCGAATTTAAGCAATTGACGTATAAACCAATCACATAACAATAATTATTGTTCCCCATTGTCCCGATTCAGGCACTAACCAAATCGGAACATCGGCCGCGATAAATGCGTTGAAAAGTTTATTTGTCCCTGAAAATACATGCCGAGCAAAACAAAATTCACGAATTTCACGATTTATAGTTATATTCAGGAGGAATAATTCATAATAGCGACTTGAGAAGGTGATTTGGGTAAATAAACGAGTTTGATTACATTAGGGGAAAATAAGGGATTTTATAACACGAAAATACTGTGAAGCTTTGTCGTCTGTATCCACGCCCATTTGTTAATATTGTCTAAGCTCAGGAAATCGCCGAGCATAAACAATAGTAAAACAAAGGCAAAAATAGAATTCTTGTTAACGAGAACAGTCGTAGAAGAAAAGGGCTATTTTAAGGAACAGAAACAAAATATCACAGCCGGGATTATTACCAACGTGAAGCTTAGGTAATATACAAGTGACACGTAGTATTCAAATTTTGTAAGGGTTAACAGGGGGAAATCGGGATGTTATAAGCCATTTGCTTACAAACTTGAGAAATCACTTTCTGAGTCAGTCAGATAACCGTGTACAGGAAGAAACAGTTTTTCTTAACTTTCAAGAGTAGTCCATTTTATTCCTCAAATTGTCGGAAAATTAAATTTTCATTTGGCCAGTTATATTTATATATATCGGTATATGTATTACCCCATTTAAATGTGCCAGACCGTTTTGTTTTAAATAAAAATATTTGTATCACGAAAATTGTTGTGCCAAATGTTATTGAATATACCAGTTAATTTAATACCTATTACACACTGTGTTTACATTGAAAAAAAAAACCCTTTCTATTTCCTATAAAGTATTGAAGTTACGCAACAGACGTAATTAGTCGAGTTGTAGAAAAAAAAAATTGTAAAGAAAAAACAAAATCAGACATTTCTGTCTGTCTGTCTCTTTGGGAGACATAAAAGCAATCGGCGTTCAGTATCCAAAATTTGTACTTAAAGCCTACAGTATTTTGTAAAGATTCAAAAAGTGTCAATATACCAGACCCCTGGACGTTCCGTATCTCCATCTGTAGCTACCCTAGTGCGTGGAGAAAACCACTATAAAATCTGGCGCCCGAGATTTGAAATAGAGAAAGGAAAGTTTTTCCTGCCTAAAATTCTGGCGTCATAAGTAACGTGATTTTCTAGGAGTTTAAGGGTTATTAAAACAAACCCTAGCAAAACACGTCACACTAGATATGCGATATGCTGCATTTAATTAAAAATTGAATATTAAAGTTGTTTGTTTTGGAAAATGAAAAATATGTATATACTTATATAATATATATATTTAAAACTGCAACAATAAATACATTTTTGTTCAAATATAAAAAAAAATATTCTTTTAGAAAAACAAAAAACTCAATAAACATAAACAAACCTACAATCTCTTTCAATCTCTAAATGAAGGAAATAAAACCTAGGCTCTTGTTCGGTCTTTCAACCTCATTCTGAAACATTACCTTCTCATTTATACTATTTTCACTTGATCTTTTTTCACATAGCTCAGTGCTGGAACAACTTGGAGCTGTTAGATGAGTTGTACTCGGGGTTGCACTGGTACCCTGAATTAAAAATTTTATTCAACAAACAATTACAAAACTGAATTGAATACCATTTATCTTTTTAATCAACCACTTATCCATTGAATAATGGAAAATTGGATATTTTCAGTTTCCCTCTTGGTAGTCTTGGTGCCTTGTGATCAACATCAACAATCAACACGTACGTCAAACTCAAACGTCATGTCAATATGTCATTCTGTCTTTCAAACGAGGAGCAACTACCAACCGTACCAATGTTAAAAAAATAAATTGTTTTTTCGGTCTATGGCTGGTCGGGTCAGTGTTGCCATTTGACATTTAACTTTTATAAAATATCCCTTTTTGTTATAAATTCTGATCGAAACATTCAAAATTATTACGAATTATCCCCGGCCGCAGGTATCCCAATTTAATCCCATGTGTTTAAAATTATCCCCATTTGGGATAATTATCCCCTCATTGGC
This sequence comes from Gonioctena quinquepunctata, assembly GCA_018342105.1. NCBI lineage: Eukaryota > Metazoa > Arthropoda > Insecta > Coleoptera > Chrysomelidae > Gonioctena > Gonioctena quinquepunctata. The sequence continues at coordinate 5,106 of JAFIRS010005177.1, forward strand.
AGCACTGCAACTAATGATCATGATCACAGAACACGTATATCACAAAACACAACTGTTCTGTGCTATTCCGCTTACTTCTACTTACCAGTGATCAGTGTTGCCAATGTGAGAAACCTGAATTACACAAAAATACCATATACATTTCACGGTCGCCACAAGTTGCGAATCTGAAAATGTGGGCACGCATCCTGTCATTAGTTTACATGATGCGCTGACTATAGGCGACTGAGATTAAGATCGTTGCGCCAGAACGGCAGAAATTGGAACTACTGTATGGGCCATACCAGTTTGTTTACATCGTTTGAAAGCATTGATTATTTCCATTTTATCTTGAGTTTTCAAAGTGTTTACTTGGCTCTGCATGGTTTTCTGTATTTGTGTATAAGTTAGTAGTGTTTGATTATTTTGTCCATTTAATTCTGGACACTATAATTGTTAAAAGTATAACTTTAAGTTGAAAAGTTTCAAGTATATAAGGACGAAGTGAGTTTTATACAAGAATTGAGGGGGACAGAACCAGTGCCACAGTTCTGTGAATTATAAATTTTTTATATTTTCAGTTACTCAGTAAATCAAGTTGAATATATTGGAATATATGCGATATCTGGGTGGAACTGAGAACTCCAAAGGTGTAGTAGAAGGGGAGAATGTTCTGAATGCAGTTCACCTCATTTTGGCTGGACAAACATTCAAGTTTACGCCCTGTGCTTCAATCTACTGCCCTTAATTGTGATCCCCATGAAATCAAAGGGACATTTGATATTGCCAACACAGTAGTTATTAAAAATATGTCATGCTCCTGCAAAGCAGGAAATAGTGGTAAATGCAAACATATTTCAGCATTTCTTGTAAAATGCATAAGGTAGGTAATTCCACATTGTGCTCAGCAATATAACTTCACTCTATTTCTTTTTCAGGGAAGATGTTGGATCATTGGAGCGAATTTCCCCTACAGACATAAAATGTGCCTGGTCAAAAGAAAAATACAGACCAGTAGCTGTTGATGAAATGCCATATTTAAAAGAAAAAGTGAAGAAACCTGATATGGCTGTAGATAAGGAAGATATATTAAATTTTTTTTGCCAAAATCTTCTCAGTTCTGCTATAGCCAAGCATATGTTTGTCTCTCAAATTTAATTTTTTTTAAAACAATTTACTCATAAGTACTTTTTTCATGACCTAAAGACAGGGAAGACGAGAAGAAAGTGGAGAAAATGTGAACAACCAGTCACTAGGATCAAGCCGTCATCAGAATAATTATATTCAAGCCATCCCGGATCATTCAAGTATCAAGATGCATCTGGCTTCAGTTGAGATTGATCAACTGAGAAATTGTTGTACACAACGACTTTCTCAAATGTTTGAGGAAGATAATGAGACAGTCATCAACTTCTGCAACACTCTGCAGATTGGATGAAGCAAAGAAAATATAGAGTAACTGGTATCAAAGCTATGAGTTGTATACATACTCTAAAAATGAATGAAATACTAAATCGCTGAAATATTTTTTGCTAATGCAATTAACAATAAGTATGTTTAGCACGGTTTACGGTGGGAACATAGAGCAAGAGAAGTATTTCTGATGGAATTATATTCATTGAAGGAAAACCAGCCTATCCTCTTGAAATCAAATGTTCATTCGAAGGTAACATATTCTTATTGTATAGAGCTGTTTAATTTTTTTAATGAAATGTGTTGACTTCAGTTATATGATGGAAAATATGTATTTTTTTTCATAAAAATATTTTCAATTTATTCAATATTAATATTTATAAACATTAAAATGACCCTTTTCGCATTTCAGATGTTGTGAAAGACACAATATATGTTCAACAAGAGAATGGGGAATACAAATTAAAGAAACTCCACAAATACTATGGACAGGTACAGATGGGGATGGCTCTGCTGAATCTGGACAAGACATTTTTTGTAATTTATGCATCATTTGATGATAATATTGTGATTATGGAAATTGATTTCGATTATGAATTTACCTCAAATATTTATGTTAACCATAATAAAAATAAATTATTTTAATAAGATGTTACATGTTCTATGTGAGAACCAAGGACCGCAAACAAAATGAAGTATGCTTGTACAGTACAGTAAGTTATATTAATTATTAAATTTCAGTTTGAAAATACTTTTACAGCTTTTTATTGAATTACCTGTGGGTAGTGAATCACATTTTTTATCAATACAATGAGAGGCAATATAAATAAATTTATTGTTTTAAAATACATGGAGAAAATTCATTGACATGAACTATTTCACAAACTAGCTAAAATAAAGTTAACCATCATAAATGTAAACCAATTTTTCAAAAACCTACAATCAGCCAAAATTGGTGATGATAAGTTTGTTATTGCACAAAAGATAACAAAAATATCCTCGATCAATGGAACCAGGTTCCAATTCAACTTTCCAGAAAGTATTTTGAAGATTTCAATTTTTGATTGGAACGTTCAAAATGAACCCTAGCTGACGCAATCTTTGCATTCAAGATAGCTTGTTCCCCAGATAGTTATTTCTGCTTTTTAAGGAATGATGGCCGAATCAATTGTGGTGGATTTTTTAGTGCCCATGGACACTTTTGCCGAAAAAGTCAAAATCATACAAAAAATTCAGGAAATTTAACCGAAAGCCATTTTCATAAGGATGGGGCGGGGTCGTTTATATTTTCGACGTTGCCAAATGTACAGTTTCTGAGATATACGAACAATATGTTTATTTTTAAATGGGACAACCCGTATATTTGACAATTTTCTGTTACAGTTTTTTATTGCATACAAACTGTTAATGGCCAATTTTGACCATTAATTTTAAGAAATTGGGAAAAATATTTTTATTGAAACATAAAGAGAAAATTAAAATGGGCTACTTGGTATTTGTTTAAAGTTCAAAAAAGTCTGCTATTTTTGGACTGATAAACATGATATGAATATCTGTTTCATTTCGTTAAATCAAGTAGGTTTTACTGTCAGTAGGTACGGCGTGATTTACTGTCAGTAGGAACGTTGTGATAGTTTTCTGAAAATAGGCTTACCAGCGATAAAAATCAGAGTAAAATACAATGGTACATTTAACAGAGCGTCAAAGAATTGAAATTTTAGTACTAAAAGGATGTGGTGACAGGTAATACCATATTATTGTCAAAAATGTATCGAACACCCCGTAGAGTAAATCAATGATTATAATTTCCAAGTGGGTCACAAATGTGTTAGTATGCAAAACACGAATTAGTGTCAAACATAAACAAGATGTTTTAAAAGTGACGACTGATGGTTTGATCGGGGAGTCGACGTTGGGTTTTTGCCGTGCCCAAAGCTAGATTGGGAAATGGAGGCAGCTAGAGAATTGAAAGGTTAAGAAGCCCTATTGCCCTATTTCCAATTTGAAGATTATGGTTTTTGGAATTAGTCCACAATTATTTCTGTATGTAAGTAAGTAAGCTCTATACATTTGTAATTAATAACTAGGTACTAGAAGGGATTTATTGTTTCGTTTTTCATTTGCAATTCATGTAATTAATTGTTTCATTTTAATAAATATTGTTCTATACTTTTTTACAAAGTGTTTTCAATCATTAAAGGGTCAGAATCTACCTAGTTAGTCGTGAACAAACCCCAATTCACGACATTATTATGAAATTTGAGTATGTTTTATTTGCGACATTATTTGTAGGACACGAAGAGGTATATGAAATATTTAATAACTAGTATGAAGACAGAACTCCTATAGCACGTGGTACTGTATCTAAAATTATTCATAAATTTGAGGAAAGTGGACATGTACGAGAACTCCCAAAAAGTGGCCGCCCTGCTATTCCAGAGCAAACAAAAACAGACATTTTTTTGTTGATGGTTGAAGACCCTCATAAGGCTACTAGAGTTGTTGCAACCGAAAATCACATCAGGCAAATAACTGTTCGTAAATATTTAAAAAAAGAAAAATGGCATCCCTATAAAGTACAATTGGTACATGAACTGAACGAAGACGATCCAGATCGCAGAATGGAGTTCTGTGAAACAATGTTAAATAGATTTGACACCAATTCTAATTTCTTTAATCAAATCCTTTTTCTGATGAGGCTACTTTCCAGTTAAATGGCACGGTCAATAAACAAAACTGCAGGTACTGGTCAGATGAAAATCCTCATTGGATGGTGGAGGCACATACGCAGTATCCACAAAAGATCAATGTGTGGGCAGGAATTATTAATAATACCATTATTGGACCTTATTTTTGGAATAGAACCATGACAGGTGAAGAATACTGGGCATTTTTTGAATTAGAGTTAATTCCAGAATTAGCCAGACTCTTTCCTGATGATATAAATCCTCATATCGTGAATAGATCAATTTGGATTCAGCAAGATGAAGCGTCTTCTCATTATCTTTGAGGCATTCGTGAGTTTCTCGACATTACATTTCCAAATCGTTGGATTGGAAGATGGGCTATCGAATGGCCAGCAAGATCTTTGGATTTGAAACCTCTAGATAATTTTTTGTGGGGTTATTTAAAAAGCAAAGTGTATGTGAATAGGCCACAGACAAGGCCGTACCCAGAGAAAAATTTCGGGGGGGGGGGGAGTTTGGTTCTAATGTAAATAATCTATGTACATTTTACGAAATTTTATTACACAAACAATTTTGTTTCACCTTATTCCAGATATATTTTACAGATTTCGGGGGGGGGGGGGTCACCCTCCTAACACCCCCCTGAGTACGGCCTTGGCCACAGACTACATATATATATATATATGAATCCTTTATTTTTTAGCCCAAGACTAATATATAAGTACAGTCAATAAATAAAATAAGTAGAATAAAAATATAGTTACATAGAAATACATTGATAACAAACAGATAGTAATTAGCACAACACTATACAGGGTGTAACTGAATAAGTGTAAAACATTTAAGGAGGTGATTCCTCATCGAAAAAAAGATAGGATCTTTCATATAAAGAAACTTCATTGGAGCATCCCTTGTTAAGATACAGCCCCTTAAAGGGGGTACATAAAATTTGTATAACAATTTTTTTCACAAGCACTGAAAAAGTTACAATATTGAAATTAACCTGACGTTTTGTACTACCAAAAGACACTTAGCCAGTAATTTATTTGGTTTACCCCATGGTTGTAAGGGTGAAAAACGCAACCCTAAAATTTATTTCCAATGTAACTTTTGTCTTATTATTTGTTTACCATTTAAAAATTTATTTCCGATAGCCTGTTTCATTCTAAACAAAAATGTCTCTTGGGTTTTTGCCCAAAATAAACCAGTAAGCAGCAAAACATTATTTTACGAACAACTACAGAGATACATCGTCATAAATGCGAACTGGATTTATTGTTATTTTGTAGTTAGTACCTGCATTAAACGATTAAAGGGTAATAAACAAAACTAAGTTATTAATAACAAAACACACAACATGTAGAAATCATAGTGAATGTTCAATATGTCTACCTTCAAACATTACGCATGCGTCTAGACGTCGGCGCATTGAGCCACGTATTCGCTCAAATATTCCTGGAGTCTCTCTGATTACCCTGCACGCATCGATGATGCGGTTTCTTAAGTCCTCTACATCGCTAACAGGAGTACGATATACCAAATGCTGTGAATGGCCCCAAATAGAGAAATCGAGAGGATTGAGATCCGGGGATCGAGCGGGCCATTTATGTGGTCCTCCTCGACCTATCCACTGATTTGCATATGTTTCAGTTAAATGCTGACGTGCTACTTGACTAAAATGGGCGGGAGCCCCATCATGCATAAAAAACATATCCCTTCTGACGCCCAAAGGAACTTCCTCCAGCAGTACTGGATGCACTTCTCTCAAAAATTGAACGTATGCCTCACCATTTAATCGAGGAGGTAGAAAATGAGGCCCAATTAAATCATCCCCAATAACTCCGAGCCACACGTTAAGAGAAAACTGTTCTTGATGGCTAGTTTCGACAATAGCGTGAGGGTTTTCATCAGCCCATATGTGGTAATTATGAAAATTAATAATCTTGTCCCGAGAAAAACTACATTCGTCTGTGAATTATATCGTCTTCAGAAAGTCACAATTTCTTCTAATCATTTCCAGCATCCAATTGCAAAATTCAAGACGGTTCGGAAAGTCTCGCGGTAACAGTGCCTGTACTCGTTGCAGATGGTAAGGGTATAAGAGTTGTTCCTTTAAAATTCGAAATACCGTCATATGATCAACATTTAGCTGGAAAGCAATCTTTCTAGTACTAGTAGTAGGTTGTTCTTCAATCAAATTAAGTACTGCTTCCTCGCTGTGGTGTTCGATTTCGATGGCGACCACAATCCTGCGTTCTTTGTCGAATGAACCATATTCTCGTAATCGTTGATGAAGTCGAGCAAATATTCTATGTGAAGGATGCTGCCGTTGAGGATACATTTCAGCATATCTTCTAGAAGCTTCTAACCCATTCCTCGACAGACCGTAAACGTAATGCATATCAGCCATTTCCTCATTTGTGTATGCCATTTTATTAACAAGTGAATTATTAAAGTAACAAATTAAGAACAGAACAACAACACACAATTAGTATTAATTCAATTTCGAAAATTCCCAAACTGACAGCGTCATACCAATTTAATTGTCACTATCGCTAATAGCGACCTACTAGATAGATTAGTTTCGTATTTTCGCATTTATGACGATGTATCTCTGTAGTTGTTCGTAAAATAATGTTTTGCTGCTTACTGGTTTATTTTGGGCAAAACCCAAGAGACATTTTTGTTTAGAATGAAACAGGCTATCGGAAATGAATTTTAAATGGTAAACAAATGATAAGACAAAAGTTACATTGAAATACATTTTAGGGTTGCGTTTTCACCCCTTACAACCATGGGGTAAAACCAAATAAATTACTGGCTAAGTGTCTTTTGGTAGTACAAAACGTCAGGTTAATTTCAATATTGTAACTTTTTCAGTGCTTGTGAAAAAAATTGTTATACAAATTTTATGTACCCCCTTTAAGGGGCTGTATCTTAACAAGGGATGCTCCAATGAAGTTTCTTTATATGAAAGATCCTATCTTTTTTTCGATGAGGAATCACCTCCTTAAATGTTTTACACTTATTCAGTTACACCCTGTATATATATACATACATATACACACACATAAATAAAAGTTAATAATAGGTATCATCATCGAGGTTTGCACTCACTCAACAGAAGTCTCTTCAATTTAATTTTGAATACAGCAAGAGAGGGTGAATTTTTTATGTCCTCAGAAAGTTCATTGAACTTATTTAGTCCTCTGAAAAAAACTGAATTTTGCGATTTTTTTGTTTTCAGATTTGGAATGAATAAATTATTTCTATTTCGGGTGTTGTAATTGTGGTGTTCTGATACGAAAGATATTTTTTCCCTCAGATATGGTGGAGCACTACCTGTTCTTATTTTAAAGATGAAGATCAGTGTTTGATATAGTAACATTTTTTCTACTGGTAACCAGTCAAGCGTATTCAACATTTCATTTATGGGTGTTCGTTTAGAGCAGGATAATATTATTCTCATTGTTCGATTTTGCAATTTCTGTAATCGTTTCATTTCATTTTGTTGCAGTAAAAATAGTATGGCAGAGCAGTAGTTGAAGTGATTAAGAATTATTGTATTGTAAATAATAGTTTTTGACCATATGGAGAGAAATCTGGAGCTTCTATACAAATAGTTTATTTTAAATTATATTGTTTTTATTATATAGTTTGCATGTTCTTTGAATTTCAAATCTCTATCAATAATTACTCCTAAATATTTGTAAGTATCCACTAGCTCAATTGAACTATTGTTGATTTTTATTTCACACATATTTTCTTTGAACTTTTTATATTCCTTGTCGTTACCTATCAACATGAATTTGTTTTTTTTTGCATTTACCTTCAGTTTGTTGGCACAGCACCATCTGAATATGTTTTCTAGTGTTTCGTTGATAATATTCACTACCGTCGTACATTCTGAATTTGAAAAGTGAATCAGTGTGTCATCAGCAAATAAATGAATTGAGCATATTCCAACATTATTAACCACATCGTCAATGTATATTAAAAATAATAGGGGACCAAGTACACTACCCTGTTCGTTTATGATTTCATCAGATAGAATATTGTTCAATTTAAGTTGTTGTCTCCGGTTCTCGAGATAATCAACCAACCATGCCAATGCATCCCCAATAATACCAATACTTTCTAATTTTTTTACCAACTTACCCCTGTCAACAGTTTTAAAAGCTCTTTGCAGGTCAAGGAAAACTACTCCTGTCATTAAATGTTTATCTGAATTATTTTTGAAATCATCAAGCACACACTGTAAAGCTGTTTCACAATTGTGCCCAGCACGGAAACCCGACTGCACACTATTGATTACTCCGTTCTGGTCCAGAAAATCCAAAATTTGCTCATATACAGTTTTCTCTAATATTTTCTCTATTGAAGGTAGCATATTGATTGGTCGCAGGTCTTTAGCATCGTTGGAATTTTTTACCTTAGGAATTGGTACTATTGTGGATACTTTGATATCACTGGGAACTCTACAAGTTTCAAAAGAGGAGTTGATGAGGTTCAACAGGGGCTGTGCAATATTATCGAAACAATTCTTCAGAAAATGTATATTTACATCATCTGGACTACCCTTGCTAGGCAAAGAAAAAATAATAGTTTTGAGTTTTTCATAGTCAATTAATTTGAAGCCATCTAAAACACGTTCACGATATCTTCGTAAAATTGGAAAATCAGGGCCTGTATTGTCTATTTCACTATTGATCTGTTGTATACTTTCTACATAGTAATCATTTAGTAAATTTGGCATTGCATATATATCTTTTGTGATATTGTCGTGAATTGGGGTTTGTTCACGACTAACTAGGTAGATTCTGACCCTTTAATGTTCGAAAACACTTTGTACAAAAATATAGAAAAATATTTATTAAAAGGACTGCAAGAATTGAATGAATTGTAAATGAAAAACGAAACAATGAATCCCTTCTAGTACCTAGTTATTAATTACAAATGTGTAGAGCTTACTTACAGAAATAAATGTGGACTAATTCCAAAAACCATAATCTTCAAATTGGAAATAGGGCAATAGGGCTCCTTAACCTTTCAAGTCTCTAACTGCCCCCATTGCCCTTTTGGGCACGGCAGAAGCCCAACGTCGACTCCCCGATCAAACCATCAGTCGTCACTTTTGAAACATCTTGTTTATGTTCGACACTAATTCGTGTTTTGCAGACTAACACATTTGTGACCCACTTGGAAATTATATTCATTGATTTACTCTACGGGGTGTTCGATACATTTTTGACAATATCATCATCTATTTTAAGTTCCTCTAAGGTATTATCTATTAATTTCTTTGGGAGACAGAGTTTTAAGGTTTCCCACATTTTAACAGAGTTTCCTTTATTTTCCAAAATTTTGTTATCAAAATATTTACGTTTTTCTTCTCTCATAACTTTCACTGCTGTATTTCTATTTTGTTTATAAATTTCCCAATTCTCTTGAGTTTTGTCTGTGATAAACTTTTTATAACTGATGTCCCTATTTCTGTACCTCTTAATGCTGTGTCCACCACTCTTTATATTTTGGAAAAATTTTCATTTGTCTTATTGGCGCAATTTCGTTAAGGATATTACTTACGACTGAATAAAAAGTCCTATATTTTTCGTCAATATCCTGTATTCTAAAGTCCCAATTTATTTCTTGTAATCTTTGATTTATATGGTCATAATCAATATTTCTTCCCCTGCTTTGAATTTTCAGTGCCGTTGCTTCTGAAGTAGTCCCTATCAACTTGAGTGAGATAGATAATAAAATAGTTATCTGAGGTGTATTGGTGACTTTTGCTTTGAGTTTATCGCTATTAGTGAGTACTAGATCTATGAGAGAACCACTGCCCCTGTTGAAATGAGTGCATTCCTTCACAATGTTCTCTAGCCCAGCATCAGTTACCATAGCCTTCAACCTTCTGCTGTACGTGTTTCCTGACAACCAGTCTATGTTAAAGTCTCCGACAATAATCACAATAACTCTTTTATCACATACATTTTCATCAACCCAATCTTCAAAACAGTTTAAAAAATTAACACAACTACTGCTAGGAGATCTATAAAGTGAAACAATTAGATATACATTTTTTTCATGTTCTATCTTTACAGCAACCATCCAATACATTTTTTCTTCAACAACTTTTTTAATTTCCAATACTTTTATATTTTTTCTCACATATATTACTACACCACCGGTATGTCTACTTTCACTATCTGCCCTGAATAGTTTGTAACCCATAATATCAATTTCACTATCATATATATTTTCGGTAACATGTGTTTCTGACAAACAAATCAAAAGAGGTTTTTTATTAACAATATATGCGTGAATCTCATCAAAATGAGCTGGTAAGCTCTGTGCATTCATATACACCAATACATTTTCTATTTTTTTTCTCTCTACTGTTACTTGACATTTGTCTAAAAAAGTGTTATTCCAGAATTACAGAGGAGATAGCACTAATTTATCCGGAAACGATTAGAAAAGTCTTGGATGAATTTTCATTCAGTATGGATTTCTGTTTCCAAAGACAAGGAGGTCAAATTGAACATCTCCTTTAATTTTTTTCTTTATGTATTGTATTTTGTTTATACTGCAATATTAATTACAAAATAAAAAAAAATATCCTAATTTTTAAAATTAATGGTCAATATTGGCCATTAAAAGTTTGTATGCTGCATCGGCAATAAAAAACTGTAACAGAAAATTGTGAAATATACGGGTTGTCCCATGTAAAAATAAACATATTATTCATATATATATATATATATATATATATATATATATATATATATATATATATAAGAAACTGTACATTTGGCAACGTCGAAAATATAAAATCGCTGGTCCATCTAATATACATCCAAAATTGTGTTATTGTATCTTACGGGCTGTCAAAGATATCTTCATGTTTCCATACTTCACGCGCGCACTGTATACATAAGAACAAAGAAATGTAGAATATAGCATCACAAAAATCTATAATCTTTTTCCAAAACAAGTTAAAAATCTTAATAAAAATTCAAAAAAGCAGGTTATAAACAACTACCTCATTAAAATAATAAATGCATTTTACTTATTACAAGAATTTTTGGATGATAAGGAAAAAGACCTTCTATAATGTCGTCTCAAGTGCAATATGTCTGCTACCTCTCAATTTAAATTTATCTCATATTTAAAAATTGTTTTTGAATTGTGTTTTATTCTTATTCTTTTTCTCTTAGTCTTTTGCCTAGTGCTTAGTATTTGTTAATACATTTTGTAGTAGTAATAGTCAATCAAGATATCAAATTATCTATGCATTTAGTCTAAATTAGAGATGAAAAACCTTGACACTGTTCCACGCCACTTGTGGCTTTGTGAAAGCTTCTTTTACTAGAATAACAAAATATTTATCTAACTATCTACCCTGTATGGATTTTTCTTTCATGTGTCGTGAGATTCACCTTGTGGCTAAAAGTTTCAATACAAATTTTGCATTGAAATGGTTTTTCCCCTGTATGAGTTCTCACATGTACCGTAAGATTCGAAAGTCGATTAAATGATTTATCACAAATTTTGCAATGGAATAGTTTTTCAACTGCATGAATTCTATCATGACTCGTAAGACGCCTCTTTTGGTTAAAGGATTTCAAACACATTTTGCATTGAAATGGTTTTCCCCTGTATGAGTTCTCTCATGACTCGTAAGATTCCCCTTTTGCTTAAAGGATTTCGAACAAATGTTGCATTGAAATAGTTTTTCCTCTGAATGAATTCTCATATGTACCATAAGAACCGACTTTGGGGCAAATGATTTATCACAAATTTTACATTGAAATGGTTTTTCCCCAGTATGAATTCTCATATGTTCCCGAAGATTCCCATTTAGGTTAAATGATTTATCACAAATTTTGCATTGAAATAGTTTTTCACCTGTATGAATTCTCTCATGACTCTTAAGATGCACCTTTTGGTTAAATGATTTCAAATTTTGCATTGAAATGGTTTTTCCCCTGTATGAATTCTCTCATGATTCAACAATGAGTTTTTTGTTCTAAAACTCTTCGAACATATTTTGCATTGAAATGTTTTTTTCCCAGTATGAGTCCTCTCATGATGATCATTGTCTTTTTCCACAGCTGTTTCATTCTCTTCTCTATTTTGTTGAGGCATTGTTTCGGACTCTAAAAAAAATGGGAGAAATTACGAGAATTTTCCAAATGAAATCTTTATACAAAGAGAATCCAGGAATAGGAATATTTACAAAATACGCATTGAGAATGCAATATGACATTATGAAAAACTAATTGATATGGAGCAAAATTACAACTTGCTATTAGAAAAATTTGAAGCAGAAAAACAAAGTCAATGAGGAGCTTAGGAGAGAATTGAATTTGGTCACGAATAAGCTAAATTATGAAGTGATTAGAAACCAACAAAGTAAACTGAATAAAAATCTCATAATAATAGCTATCCGTAAAATACACATTAACGATGATACAGAGGGAATCTTAAATAATATGGGAAAATATCTGAAAGTTAACATAGGTAAATACCAATCGTTCAGATTGGGTAGAGGTGAAATAGGAAAAGTAATGCCCATTCAAAGTGGAATTTGATTTTGAACAAGATAAGGAGGCAATGATTAAAGCAAAAAAGGCAAAAAAAATCACAATTCAAGATATTGGTCTGGATGGCCCTCAATATGATATCTATATAATCAGGACCTAACTACACCGAATTTACACTTTTACAAGAACAAATGCAAAAGAAAATTAATATAAATCTGTGTGGATACAGAATGGACAGATACCACTGAGAAAGTCTGAAGAAGAAGAAGTAAATGTGATTGAAAAAGAAGAGCATCTATACAACTTAAAAAACTACTAAAGAAACCAAGTGTCCTCCATAAGTTCAAAGTTTCTTACTCAAATTTACAGAGCATCAAGAATAAATTTGAAATATTTGAGGCATATGCATATAACTTCAAAAGTGATATCATTGTTGTAACGGAGACCTGGCTATACAAAAACGAGATACAAAACTACAACTTAAAGAACTACACAGCTGTACATGCATGTAGAAAAACAAGAGGGAGAGGCACAGCAATATATGAAAAAAAATAACCTAAAATATCATGTGAGCAAATGGATCAACTTAGTTGGTATACATTTATATGAACAAAACCTAAAAATATGGGGGGTCTACAGACCACCAGGTATAAATGTGATAGAGTTTATAGATCAATAACAAAGGGAGTGTCATAGTTGTAGGTGATTTGAATATTAATGTGATGGAACCAGCAGACCTAATAGCAATGGAATATATGGGGGCAATCCAATTGTCTGGATTTTGCCTGAAGAATGAATTATCAACTGCTGAAGCTACTAGGACTTCCACAAATACAAACACTGTGATAGATCATGTTGTATGCAAAAATAATATGAAATGTGATGGTAGTATTGATGGATACTTCTGTCTATCTGATCACAAGATACTAAATATAAGAATAGGAAAAAAGTACCTGAATACAAACATGACTGTAGGATAGAGAAGAAAAAAGTGATAGGAATAAATTTAGTAAGGATTTCAATAATCTAATTAATAGAGAGGAAATTAATAACTTTGATGATCTCGTGAAAATTGTCCAATATTGTAAGACGGGAGCTACAAGTATAGTGAGTATAAAATGTAAACTAGCAAACTATTGGGTGAATAATGAATTCGTTTAACTTGTAAAAGAAAGAGACAAATATTATCAGTTGAAAGTTAAACAACCAAACAATGAAAACATTTGTAAACAATATAAAATGTTAAAAAATAAAGTAAAAAAAAGGTCAAAAACTCAAACATGAGTATTTTAGAAATGAATGGAGTAAGACAGGGGAAAATAGCAAGAAACAGTCGTGATGTATAAATAGTTTCGTTAAGGGTGAGGGATGTAAACAAAAAATTGTAGAATGTTTATCTATGCATGACCAGATTATAACAGACAAGAAACAAATTGTTAATGAATTCAACAAATACTTTTGTGGAATTGGAACAGAAATTATCGAAAAACTAATGATAGAAAAAAAAACAAGAAATGACCTTATTGATTTTAAAGAACTATGTTGCATGAATAGTAGAGATAACAGCCCTTGAAATTAAAAATATAGTTAATACACTTAAGCCGAATGCTTCACCAGGATATGATGATTTAACTGGTTAAAGCTTCTTGAACTATCTATTATACCATTACTAGATTAGCAAAAGAAAGAAATAAGTATTTAAATTTAGTTTCTTTTTTTGCTTTAATATGAAATATACCAATATTAATATAAAAATAAAATAAATTAAAAATCGTTTATTTCAAGTAAAAAATCATTTCAGTAAGTAGGTACTTAAGAAGCACAGTAAATTTGAAAATTTGTGTGTGCTTCTATTCAAATAATATTATGTTTATATTATATTATGTATTTAAACATATCAAGTTCATAACGTATAAGGAATTTTGTGTTGAAATAAAATGGTCTGTAACAAATGTGGTTGAATAAGAACTGTTGTGACCCGAAAAGAGAAGCTACCCGCCAAACTCCAGATCACCAGATTCCTCAAAATAGTGTACAGATACACTGCACAACTCTCTATTCAAAGTTATACTCGAGTGAAATCAATCGAAAACTATATTGCAAAAATATATCTGACATTCAAAATGTAAAAATTACTGACACTTTCATGATAATTATAATCTGTCGAATTAATGGCTAAAAATTAATAGTTTATGAGCCAGTTAAAAAAAACGAGAAAGTTATAATGTAAAGTATGTTTCCAAGAAGAACTTTGGGGATTAATTTTAATCCGAATGGCATAATGCGCCATGGAAAATTTCGAGATATATTAAAGATCAGTAAGGTCAGCCCTATATACCAATCTGGACCTGCAAATGAAATGAGTAACTATAGGCCAATTAGCGTTATCTGCAATTTTGCAAAAATTTTGGGGATACTAATAAAAACTAGAATTGTTAACTTCCTAGAGAAATGTGCCAGTTTCGATCCATGTCAATATGGCTTCATAAGAAATAGCAATACACTATTGTGAACCTTTGAAATGAAAATATTGATGGAAAAAAGTACAACATAGATCATTGATCTAAAAAAAAACTTTTGATGTAGTGGACCACAAAACATGACTGTACAAATTGGAACGAATGGGCATAAGAGGCAATATGAATGAGCTAATAAAATCATACTTGACTAATAGAAAACAATTTGTAAATATTGATAAAACTGATATAAAAACAGGAGTACCACATGGATCTGTACTAGGATCACCTTATATATATATATATATATATATATATATATATATATATATATATATATATATATCAATGGAAAACTTGGTAACAATAGTTAATGAAGATTTGATTGATTTGTTGAAAATATGAACAGGATGTTCATAAAATCAGATGTGGAAAAATGGCTACTTCATAATAAGCTGAAGATCAATGATACGAAGTATGTGTATATGATTTTTAAACAAAAGAATATGATCATGAATGAAATTATTGTGAAATTAGATGAAACTACCTTGAACCGAGTGAAATAAACAAAATACTTAGGCCTTACAATTGACGAATCACTAGACTGGAGCGAACATATACAAAAGATGGGACAAAAAATAACTTCTATGATAGGAGCCATTTACATATGTGATCCTACATAGATGGGGTACATGTGGAATAACAATTATAAATAAAACCCAAGTAGGGTGAAGTGGGGTAAGTGTAATCAGAAATACGATAGTTACACTTTCAATTTTAATATCAAGATACCCAAAAGAGATATTTGATTACTATCATTTCGGACGTCCATCGTCTTAAGGGTGAAAACCTTTTAAATACATTAAGACGATGGACGTCCGAAACGATAGTAATCAACTTACCACATCGTCTACAACCTTCAAACAAAAGAGATATGTTTCTGATTTTTTACAGTATTACTACCTATCTAATTGTTAAATAACTGAAGTAATTTATTTTTTTCTACTAGGCATAGTGAATTTTTTAGAAACAAAAATAACAAGTTATGTTCGCTGATTACATTTACCCCAGCATTCGGGGCAAAGGTAACCATGGTTAGTAATTCCCATATGTATCGTATGCTAGAGTATCTGGGGCAAGTGTAACAAAGTAAAAATTATGCAGTTTCACCAAAAAAAATAATTATCCTAATAGCTCAATCCATAAGGACGTTAAGCTTTTTTGTGGAATGCATACAATTTGCATGTTTGTCTTAGAAACGTTTATTGAAATATGTGAACATAACAAACTGTACAATGTAGTTTTTTCCTTTTATTTCACATTATATGTAGCGAAGGATACTGGAAAAATTAAATCTCCTCTTCGTCCTAAATTTGGTTCGGGTAAAACTAACTCGATGTCTGATGCAGACACTGAGTGATGGTCAATTTGTTCAGGCCAATGAAAAATCGATTCTTGCGAGTTTTGGTCGGATTTTTTCAGAAACATAATCAAAGACTGTTATTTGACCAACATAAAAAAAAAACATTCTTTCCTTTAAATGAGGAAATGCTTTTTTTCTTTTTTCTATATTTTCCTGTGCTGTGATAATTTCAGCTCCAGAAGCTACTCTTTTTCTGTTCTCTTTCTCATGAGGTCTAACCACCCTACTACAAAATAGGGTGGTAAAAGTTTTATTCAATTTGGATTATAGAATGCCCACAGTCAATGTATATGCACAAGTAAAACTAAATAAATTAGAGCTTATTCTCAAAATTGAACGATGTTTATTTATATATAAACTGGTAAATAGTCAATTAAAAACGAATACTGAAATTAGTCATAGGAATCAAATGCACACACACGTACAAGATAAAAAAATACTTAATATACAGAAGCCTAGAACAAATAAAATTCTCAAAAACCCAATTGATAGGGCAATAAAAGCATATAATGAAGTACCGGAAACTACAGAGTTCGGTCCTGGGCCCACTGTTGTTTGTAATTTATATTAATGATCTTCCTTCCTTTTTGGCCCCAAATGAAAGTGTTCTATATGCAGATGACACTACTTTAATTTATTCTCATGAGGAATATAATTCCCTAGAAAGCGTATTGGAAGAAATTGAAGAGAAAGCTGAACAGTGGTTCATAGCTAACAAGCTGAAATTAAACAACAATAAATCACAAAACTTGATAATCTCTACCAGGAAACCCATCCCAGAGGATAAAAATGTGAAGCTACTAGGATTCATTTTGGACGATAAGCTAATCTGGACCGAACACGTCAGGCAACTTAATTTGAAACTGTCGCTCTCTTTTTCTGTATTCGACAACTCAGACATTGCACAAATACAAACACCCTGAGATCAGTTTATTTTTCTTTATTCCATTCTCATCTTAATTATGGCAATGTAGTTTAGGGAAACTCATCTGCAGTTTCTAGCATTTTCCGACAACAAAAAAAAGCTATTAGAATTCTGTGCAATGCAAATTATAGAGAAACCTGCCGACCACTGTTTAAAATTTAAAATCATGACTCTTCCTTCCATTTACATTTGGAATACTTTGATAGAAATTCACAAAAGAATTCCCACATTAATAACACAATCAGACATTCACCAACACAACACCAGAGGTGCAGATATAATAAGAGGACCTAGACATAGGCTCAGTAAATCCCAAAATAATTCACTGAATTTGAACGTCTACAACATTCTTCCAGGAGAAGTTAGAAAATTAGGAACGTTTGCTTTCAATAAAACAATAAAATTATTTTTGCTCGAAAACCCCTTCTACTCTCTTGAGGAATATGTTAAATGTGTAAGGCAAGGTGTAACTATGCTCAGGGAATCATGACTTGTCAATAACTTTTCAATTATTTTAAATGGTTGATGATATGATTGATCGACTTATGCTCAAGTTCTTGTATGTGATGTCTATTATGTCTGGAATAGCATATTGATGCTCTATTGTGTTCATTTTGTTTTATTTATTTATTTACACATATTTTGACACAAACTTTTTTACTACTTGTGAACTACAATTTTACTATTTTTTTAACTGCTATAAGTTGATTTTAATTTTAAGTTTAATAATATTATCCATAAGATGCAAGAGATGTATCATACTAAAATTATCTTTTAACTATAGTCACTATATGTAATCAAACACACTTGATGTCAATACTCTGTGATCCTGAAACCGACCATACCAGGCCGATTTGGGACTATTCTCTCTAATAAAATTGTAATTACTAAATTTGAATAAAAAAATTTGAAAAAAAAATATCATGAGGGAAAAAATAATTGAATGCAAAAACAAAAAAATATGAGGAAGGTTCTACATTTTTAATTCAATAAAAATTCAAATATTCCATGAATGAATTCATTCTACTAATCTCTGAAAGTTTGTATGGCCAAATGTTTTTACTTATAGTACAGGTATGTATCTTTTTGTTTATACTCTATTTAAATACCACCTTACCTTCTGAAAGTCCATGCGAAAAGTTTCCAATTTCTGTTCCAATTAATATATCAGTAACCTTCGGGTACAACCCATTTTCACTTATTCCACGTGATTTTTCCTCAAATATGTCAGGTTTGACATCATCGTAAATGACATCAATGTCATCCTCCATTTTGATTGTCTCCATTTTGAATTCTGCATTATTTGTTAACGAATCGTCATTACATTCTGAGAGATCTTCACTCTTCAATATAACTCCATTATTAAAATTATTGACTTTGGATTCTGACAATTCAGCAGCAAGACCATTGAAATTCCCATTTTCCCAGAAACCTGTAATTCAAGTTCAGACTGTAACATTGTTTTCAATCAACCAACACAGAAGCAGAAAAAGATTAATCCTTGGACCATTGCTATACATTATCTACACTAATAAACTCACAACTATCACTGATCAATTTACAGTTCAGTTTGCAGGTGATACTTCAATGGTATTCTCGTCAGAAAATTTATATTAATTAATTCATAAATTCAAGCTGGCGGACGAGTTTTTGTAATTATTTAAAATTGGTATTTGGGGGTTTTTGGGGTCGGAAATTATGAATTTAGTCGAAGAATGTTGATTTTTTGTCAGAATTCATAAATTTAAAATGGCAGCATCAGGAGGGCGGACGAGTTAATCTTTAGATGGTCTCTTCATTGAATAACTAGATAGCTCAGAACTTACAGTAAAAAGGCCTCATAATAACGATACTTCAACAAAACTGCATAAATCAAGGCGTACTTACTAAAAAACACAAAATAAAATAGTTAATAAAACACCTTTTTGAGACAAACTTTCATTCAAATGCACATTGTTTTAGCTGGGTAACGTATGTTTTTTCGTGACTTATAGATTCAAAAGCTTGCCGCTTTTGTATTCGAACTGAAAACTTTGCGCGACAAGCTCTTGAATCTATAACTCACGGGATAACCTATGTCGCACATTCAAAGTAATAATTTTTCACTTTCTAGAGCATTTGAATAAAAGCCTTCCAATTATTTTTGGATTACCAAAATACACCGAATTTCAACTTTCAACATTTGATACTTTTTAAAGGAAACTCACAAACTGGCGAAAACTTTGATTCTGTGGGGTCTTCAACACTGTCTCGCAGCATAACGTCGAATTCACTTGACTTGGTATCATCAAATTTTTGATTTCCATTATTCTCCAGACATTCATTAGATACTACATATTATTTTATTGAATACAGTATTCACCTGAAGACGATTGCAGATACAAGCATTCGAAACGTCGTGAAAACCTTTCAAATACATTAAGACGATGGACGTCCGAAACGATAGTAATCATGTATATGTAAGTTATGATTATGGTATATTCCGTAAAAATTAATTGATGTGGTATCTAAAAAATGACAGCACTGCAGCGGGAATTTTGAATTAATTAATGATGGACGTAAAATAATCAATGTTTGAGAGAACAGTTCCCTCAAAGAGTAGAGACCTTAGAGGGAGCTAGTGGCGAAACTTGGGAGTAGGCAGAGGTTGGAAATCATTATCTTTCCTAACTGACAACACCTGAGGAGTAGGCAGATTGAGACCTAGGGGAAATCACATTCCTACCTCAGCGACTACAACCTAGGAGTAGGCAGATTGAGACCTTGGTTGGAAATCACTTCCCTCTTTTACTCTTATCAATAACTTATATTTATATATATTTTTTCCACTTTCTTGAAAATGGCTCCAAAATGGGAGCCGAAACGTCGAAATTACCAAATTTCTAGACTCTGTTCAACCAACCACAACTCTCAATATTCTTAATAATTTTGACCGCGGAAACCCATCCGAACACACACACACACACATATATTTATATATATATATATATATATATATATATATATATATATATATATATATATATATATATATATATATATATATATATTGTTATGAAAATCGCCTTTTGACACGTTTAAACTTCATTTCTAACTTTTACGCAGCTCTAGGCACATGAAACATGCTGTAGATAGCTTGCTTTCATTTGGGACAAAATTTGTGTCTACTGATTTTGACCAAGTGAAAAACTTTATTATACGCACTTGCACATTGAAAAATTTCATGACATTAGAAAGAGAAATGAAACGGTTTAATTTCGGAACAGAGATGAAAGTTCATATTGTATAAATTATATTAATATTAAGGAGATTCTTCTGAACGAAATTAAACACGATTTTGTTTAGATTTAGAAATGCTCATTTCCAATCCCATGTTTCGAGATTTGTTTTGAATATTAACGGCGCTCTGATGGTACCGCCGCCGTTTGTCCATTGATATCGTGCAGGTGTCTTTTTCAATAGTCAGCATTATTTTCTAACGGTCGACGCTGAGCAGATTCAGACAAAGAATCTTTGTTTTTTTTCGGATTCGATGCCGAAAAATAAATGTTTGAAGAGAATCAGTTTGGGTTCGATATTCACATCGTGTGGATCTCAACCTGCCGAGCGTTTCCACAGCGTACCCTGTCTAAGATGCCTCGTCGTTGAGGATTCTACGATAAAAGGACCAATCTTATTTCTTCGCTTCGTTTTTCGGGTCTGCAGACGGATTACGAACACGGCGATACGATGACGACACGACGAAGTAGGCAAACTCGATATCAACTCGATCGTGATGACAAGAGCGATTACGAACTCATGTCGTCGGTAATACTCGTGCTACGAGGAAAATTTGGGCAAATGCAACACAGAACCATAACATAGAGTATGGTTCTGTGAAATGCAACAAGGTATAATAGGAATTCGTACATTTGACATATGGAAATTTGACATATCGTTTGCAAACTTGCGGTCTTTTTTGAATTATTTTGGTTAGATTTTGAAATTGGTTACGCTTTCAACTTCTCGTAATTTATTAATTTTAGTTTCTGGATTTTGGAAGTCCAAGCAATAAGCAAAATATTTATTGATAAAAGAGTGGGTAGCAATAATATTCCATTAGTTTCATAGGTAAAATTAGGCCTACACACTTATTTTCATAGACCCTAGCAGTTGAAATCTAAAGTACTTATTTGTAGATTTTGAATTCTAGAATGGCATTTAAAGTAACAGGAAACCATTGGGATATTATCATCAATTTCATGGAGTTACACCCAGATCTAGCAAGAGGGAGAATTGATGGCCCATGTGGAAAAGACACATTCAAACGACTTTGGACAGAACTAACTCTTGAATTAAATGCAACTGGTTTGGGGGAAAGGCCTGTTCAAAAATGGCAGAAAGTAAGTTTCAATTTTATTCAATACTAAGAATTGAACAGTCCTCTTAGCTACTAATCGCTATAGGAATTAGGAGTTTTTAATATTACAAAAAATATCTAACCCACTTCATTGTACCTATAATGATTTTAGACTTGGACTGACTTCAAGTATGCTTTGAAAAAGAAAGCATCAGATATAAAAGCTGATTTGAATGGAACTGGAGGAGGCCCAGCAAGAGGGGGTAATCTTACCGATTTAGAAAATAGAATTTTAAATTTGTTGGGAAAAACTTTTTATAAAGGACTTGGTAGAGCAGAGAATGGAGTACGTATTTTTAGTATAGTGTATATATTGTTTTCAACTTGGTGCACCCAAACTAAATATATAAAAATAAAGGAATTCTCATACCAACTATTGTTCTCTTAGTGCAACTTTATGGATCAAAGTTATCAAGAAACTGGCCAGCAACAAAGGAGAGCCCAAAATTAAATGGTAACAAAATTTCATCATTCAGAGAATCTACTAGGTCCTTCACATGAACATAGTGATGTAAAGTATGAATATTCAAATAGATTTTGAGTGAGTATTTTTTTAAATTGAATGCACAATTTTAGTGAATCAGTGAACTTTTCCAATGGGCAAGCACATAAATTGGACAGTTCCATACAGCAGCAGAAACAGAAGGACTACTTGTTAACTAATAATTCCAAAGACACACTGTGAGTTAAATAAGTACAATCTTGAATGTGGCATATTTTACTTATGAAATCATTTTAGGAAAGCAATACATGATAGAAAGAAAAGTATTCTTGCTGAACATAGTTATACCTCTACACCTTCAAGTGGCAGAACAAGAAAAGTACACCCAGAAAAAGAAATGGAGATGTTGTATGTGGAAACATTATCAGAGTTGAAAGAAATCAATAGAACTTTGAAAGAGATATCGAACACTGGTCACGAAATGGTGGCAGCCATTAACAAATTAGCTGATGCCCTTGTAATTTTAGCATCTAATAATTGAGTTAACATTGGTCAAATTACAATTTAATCACCTAACCTACAGGTCAAAACATAATAAATACAAATTCTTAATATATGGATCTAGATTACAAAAAAATAAAGTATTGAAGACATTAATTTATTTAATTGGTGAAGTATCTTCTAACAATGTTGTTGCGAGTTTGCTGGCCCTGATTTAATAGATGTGGGTTGTAATCAACCAAGGGTATGTTTCTTAATGCTTCAAGTTCATTTTCTGGTAGTGGTGCATTAGCTGCACCACCTATAAGTTTACTCCACCTGTTAACACATATTATGTAAAATGGCACACACTGTAATCATTTTTGACACAAATATTGGTTCATATCTAGCCACCCTTTCCTTCAATAAGCAACGAAACCTCATCTTGCATAACCCAATGGTCCTTTCCACTCCATTCCTGGCACTAGCATGGGCTTGGTTATACCTCACTGCTGCGGCATGTGGTTCTACATCATTTATTGGTGTCATCAAAAAAGGCTGCAAGGGATATCCAGAATCACCAATTAACCAACTATTTGTTTCCCCCATATTATGGATATGTTGCATATACCTTCGAACATTTGAATACCTCCATATAAAAGCATCATTTGTAGACCCCCCATAATTTGCATTAATATTCAATATTTTCAAATTTGGGTCACAAATAATTTGAACATTCAGTGAATGATAACCTTTACGGTTAATAAAGTTATGTTCGTCTTCTCTTGGCTTCAGTATTGCAATATGAGTGCAGTCTATAGCGCCAACAGCACCTGGAAAACTATGGCGGTCCATGTATGTGGCTTTGATAACTTGTCTTTCATCCCTAGTGTTTGGAAGCTGAATGAACTGGCCAGGTAAATGTTCATCAATTACATCTGTTACGCGATGAATGCATTGAGAAATACTAGACTGACTCATTCCAAAATTGAAATCTTGTCCTAAACTGCGCTGATAACTTCCTGTAGCATAGAACCTTAAGGCAACAAGAACATAATTTTCTATGGATATTCCTCGTTCAAGACCATGTTCTGGCAAATGAGGTCGTACCAAAGCTAATAATTGTCTAACCAAATCTTTGTTTAGCCTAAATAATTCTATGAACCTTCTTTCTGGGAGGTCAAATGCATTATTTTCTCGGCGAATTCTAGCTCTTATCCGGAGAAGTCTTAAATTTTCCATTCGACGATTAACTCTTCTGAATCTGTCTGCAAAAACCGGTAACATCCTCAAAATACTTAACAAAATATTTTGTGCTTAAAAAGGCAAGGGCATCACCATTTTAGCAGAAAAACATAACCATAACCAAAGAAAACGACAAAGAGCATTATAAAACAATGTTGATCCAGAACGAGATAGAAACTATCGTGACAACTCGACGACACCTTAAGTGTTGTCGTCGGATTGAAAGCTTTCGTCGACAGATAGACGATTATCGACTATGTTCATAATCACTTCTGTCGACGAAACGATAGCCACTGCTGTCGTATCGTGTGTTCGTAATCCCTCTGCTGACTGAAAAGGTGAAGTGTCAGAAGAAGAAGATTAGTTTCCGCCTGTCAACGGTAGAGGGCTCTTTAGGGGAAGAAAGAAGATTTCCACACCTTTACACGTTTAACGGAATTTTTCATCCTGGCCAATTTGGTTCTTCAAAGATATTTTTCGCATCTTATCATCTAGGAATTTCCAGATCGGCGATTTTGATATACGAGGGACATCAGAGAGTTCTTCAAAGATATTCTTCGCATCTTATCATCTAGGAATTTCCAGATCGGCGATTTTCTACAAGTCCTGAGAAGCTACTCCAGCGAAATAGCTGAAGCAAGAAGACATCTAGATCTTTCCTTTTTCGCTCTCTATCAGGCATCAAGTCAATAAAAGTCGCACACGAATCTAGGAGATTAATTTGTCCCGGGTCAGGTTAGTTACGAGTCTATTTTTATTGGGATGAAACATCCTTGCCTGTCAAAACATCATTCCCGACCAAAGTGAACCCCTTTGGACCTGGAACAACAACTCGCGTTCCTACTTTCCACAAATCCTGCATCTAAAAGGTTACCTTCCTGCATCTTGTTTTGGGATAACGAGTTAAAGTTAAATATTCCTAGTTAGGCGCGATTCACTACGCTCGTTATCCACCCTAGTTTTTGAAAAACCGTGATCCTACCTCCAGTCCTCTCAGGCTGGTCTTGCGGCATTTTTTTTTTTCAGTAGTTATAGGAATAACATTGCACATCGTTATTCCTCGCGAAACCCAAAATTCATTTCTGAAATTCAACACCTCTGTTAGGCGACGAAAAACCCAATTTTTCTAATATAAATTTCACTGGCATTCGGTATTTGCGGCTATGGAAGAATCCACAAAAGAAATCGACGAGTTTCAAACACGGCTTTCAATTATTCGAACTCCAGTAGGCACGACTAGCCAGAGTCGTTTGCCTACAGACAGACAGACATTCATTCGCAGCGAATCTGTCTAATGATTTGTTAGATTTTGTAGGCTTTCCAAAAGCCGTTTCCTTGATAGATGAGGCCGTCTTCAATTCACTTAGGTCCGAGGAGCGTTGCTACAGACATGAATAGAAAATTTGTTCGGCTCTTTTTGACAACAATAATGGCTCAGAAAGCCATTCAACTCGAGTCTCGTCACCAAAATTAGATTCAGATGGGAATTTAAATACTCTGCGAAAATATGAAAGTATGTTTTCTGGAAATGAATTGTATATAAACGAAATGGGATCGCGAGAGGCGAGTCCACAGAGACTGGATTTCCCAAAAATTTGTCAGAAAAACCCTCTTTGGGATTTTTCAATGATTTAGAAACTGAAAAACCCACTTCGGGTTTAAAGAAAAAAGTTATTTCGGAACTAGACTCTGTTGGCGAGCTGACCGACAGGGCTAGCAAATTGAAACTGGATTTGACACAAAAATTTTTGACTCCGCGAGATTTCGGAAATAGCCCGCCGGGTAGAAATTCTCAAAAAGAGATTGACGTTCACGAAAAAAAATGGTTTCAGCCGGCATCTCGCACATCTGGCGAGATTACGGGGAGACAAGATGAGTTTCCAATGAAACCTCCGCGAAACTCAAACTTTTCCAAATGGGGGCAAAAATTTGCTGTTGACCAAGAGGCCTACGTGGAGGAACGTAGGGGTGGTGGAAGGATTTCCCCCGACTTCCGTTCCAAAAGCGAAGAGGAAGTGGGGGAGAGACGGGCCGAGACGAATGGGGGGGGATAATGGGCCTGCAATGTTTGAAAAACTTTTTTACATGATTCCTTAGAAATCATTGAAGATAGGAGTTTTAGGCCGGGTAGTTTCCGCAGTCGCGAGGAGTCTATCACCGGAAACCGAAATCCCTGGAGGAAAGCGGCTGAGGGCTCGGCGCCTATTATGGAAATTACCCCACGCGAAGGTTTTTCCCATAAAAGGAATAACGACACTCGCCCCAGTGAGGACGCTCAGGAGACGGTACGAGAAGCGGCCGTCCGTGAATTTTTTCAAGTTATGGGACCCCTCGCGCAGAATAGGCTTCGAAGGGGAAAAATTGCGAGCGGGTTTCTGAAAAATTCAAGTATACGCAACCCCCCCCCCCCCCCGAAACCGTTAAACGGAACAATATTTATATATTGTTATGTTAGGAAATGTTTATAAAATAATTAAAATGATAATTCATTATTATTATTAGGTAAGTTATCGTGGTTCATGCTATGTTTGTTTTACAATTTTTCAGTACTTTTTACTATTCTAGAATCTTATATCATGTTCTATTCAACGCATAAGTATAAAAAAGTCAGTCCTGAAGTATCTCTATAGTCATAAGTATGTGACCAACAATACATCCAAAGTGCACAAACAATAAAATAATATGGAAATTAAAATTCATGAAAAAACTTTGAATTTCAAGTAGATCAAATGATATACAATTGGAACATCCTGGGAAAGGAAACCCAACAGCGAGATGTCAAAAACTATGTGAGGAAAATGATGAAATATAAAAATTATGAAAACGGAAAATGTCAAATATGAATTTTAAATATAAGGTTTAGAATTAGATGTTGTAAATAAAATCATTAGAATAACAAACAGTGATATAGAAAGTGGCAATACATTTTAAAATATGTGAAAAGAAACAAAATGTGTGGGTTGCCAAGAGGAAATGTAACAAGCTTGGGGGAGATGAAAAAACACGAAACCATATACCAAATTTAGAGAGAAAAATATAATAAAAATCAAGATAAAACAAGCAGGACTATCCAAAACCGCTATACAACTGATTCACATACAAATGGAAAAATAAGCAAATAAGAAGAGATCACTCACCTTATGAAAATTTTCCAGTGAGCACGAACATTTCTAATAGGCAGGAGAGCACCACAAAGAAGAATAACAGGTTTTTGAAAAACAAAACTAAATAAAGTGCAGCATAACAGGTCCAGACACTTATAGTGATTATTCGATCATTTGTTTCCATTATTTGAACTGTGTTGGTTTGTTTTTCTATTCGCACAGACTGTCCATAATATTCAAACATTTATTCACCAAATTTTTTCATACACAAGAAAGTTTACCATTTTTCATCACTGTTAGATAAGGTAGATTTCGCAGAGTAGGTCAGTTTGAAGGATTGATTTCAATAAAAACAATTATTTGACGATTTTTCTGCCAATCTGTGTTTATCTATTGAGCACCTAACCATAATTTTCCCCACAAAATAGCTTATTTGACATCAAGCATTGCACCAAGTTGGCGCCACTGAATTCTGCCGCTGAGAATAGAGATGACTCACACTCAGGCGTGCCGACTGAGCAGGGAAAAGGTAAAAAAAAAGTGTTGAAAAAGGGTAAGACAACATAGCCGAAATTTCATTAATGTTATGATAGGTATTCATTTTTCAAAATTATTAAATAAATAAGGAAATCACTGAAACAAATTAATCATAATATAAATAAACAGCTCATCACAACAATATATATATATATATATATATATATATATATATATATATATATATATATATATATATATATATATATATATATATATATATATATATATATATATATATATATGTAGGTTTTTATTTCTTTGTCTAGGAGAATGATAATCCCAGGGGTGAATGAACAAGTTTATTCAAAATAAACTGTGAATCAACATGAACACTGAAAGCTTACTCAAGTTTGTACGTCATCATATTCGGGTACCTATTTAATACGTTTGAACCCTTTTGGTTTCTGGGAATCTTTGTATATCCGTCGCGGCTCGACTGTGACAATACTACGTCTTTTCGTCTTTGATAAATTGATATTCCCAAGAAAAACTTCTACTCTCTTGAAATATCCCGTCAAAAAGTATATTATTACTTGATTTCCTCAAAAACCCACCCCAGCTAAGGCGATTCCTACCGAATGCCGAAAATACAATACTGGGTGAAATAATAATGAACATACTGCAAGGAATAATAATGAAAATAACACAACCAACATAATTGATTAAAATATGTATAAACTGAAAGAATTAAAAATATCGCCACCTACATATATATATATATATATATATATATATATATATATATTGTAACGAATTTTTCGTTACTTCCTTATACATAATCAATTTCTCATAACTTTTCCGGTTATCTTTACGGTGGTACGGGTCAGTAGTCACTGCTTAGATCTCGGATCGACTTTTGACAGTGTGACCGTGACATTTCATTTTCGTGTCGATCGGGTTTATCGAGCGTTTGGTTTTTTCCAAGTTTTTTTTAAATAGAGAAAAACCCGAGAATGAAAAAAACAGATGAACTATGATTTCGTCGAACCGAAAGGATAATCGTTCTCTTTCTTGATTTGAACGTCGAGATAGGCAGGTGGACTGAATGAATTGATTTTGGTACGTACGATCTATAAGTTAAATAAGTTTCACTGCTGGAGTTTAGTTGAGCAATATTATTCTCTTTATCTTTCAATGAATGTTGTAGCTGATTAGCATTTTCTTCTTCTTCCTTATGCTTGTAATATTAAAATTCTTGGATATACCGCATGGTAATTTTTTAAGGTTAAATATAGATATTTCGGCCATTTTGACAAATCATTTATAGTACATATTGTGGCTAACGTAACATCTGTTCCGAATATTGGGAACTGATTTTTTTTCCATTGGAAATCAGTTTTACGCTTTTGCATTTTTTAGGTACCAAGTAATTGGTAATTTCGAATGGACTAGAGCTTACTTACCTCACACGACCAGTGGATTGTTCCAAGGATTCCGATTGAAGCGAAGGGCCTATTCGATTGTTCTGGGACAGTTTGGAGTGACTAATAGGACGGCTCTCTGGTAAGCAATTTTCTTTATTTCCTAACTATATGTGTATGAGAGTAATTTTCTTTTCTCTTGAGAAAGAATTGCTTATGGAGAGAGTTGTACCTCTGGCCTAACGGTCTCAGAACACTCGATTCGATTCAATATATGCCTCAAGCGTAAATTTGATTTCCGTTTAATAAATTTCTTATATCCATTACTCCATTCAATTCCCAGTGTAGCTTGTTTGATTTTTGATCGTTGCAGAGTCAATTCACTTCAGTTACTACCTTGTCGCCAAGAGCAGGGAGATTCACAAAACAATTTTGAGAATTACCTGTTTATCGATTTGAAAAGGAATGCCCCTATTTCAAAATTATCTTTATCTAAGAGAGTTGTGCCCACTGAAACACGTGAGGTCTCCCTCTTCAGTTATCTTTAAAAATTCTTCAATTGAAAGAATTATTTAACATTATCTTTTTCTAAGAGAGTTGTGCCCACTGAAAGACGTGTGGTCTCCCTCTTCGGTTTATCTTTGGAAATTCTTCAATAAAAAGAATTATTTCACTTTATCTTTATCTAAGAAAGCTATATTTTCCTTTGGCACTTGCTTTAAAATAGTATCTTTTTGTTTTTTTTTACTAAGTATTTTTTTTTTTAAAACTTTTTGTCTCTTTAAATATTTTTTTGCTTTAAAAATAGTAGTTTTTTTCTCTGGCAATATTATAGTATTTTGCTTTAAAATACTATATTTTTTCTCTGGTAAAATTTCAAGGAAATTTTTATATTTCTTTTGGAATACCTTTCCTCATTAATTTTTTTACCCTTCTGGTACATAGATTCACCTTATCAAAACTTACTTGTTTCAAAACTTAACTGAATTTGAACATAACGTTTTGGGTGAGGTTTGTTGTGTTTGGTTTTAAATTTTGTTCATTTTTAATATTTTTTTAAATTATTAAAATTAACTGGTAAATTTAACTCCAGAATAGAGATTGATTGCTATTTATTATCTTTGTTCTTTCACTGTAACTTTCCAGTCTTTTTATATAGACTGAGATTTTTATTGTATGCTATCATTTGCATCTATCTTTTGACTCTCGATTAAAATTTGAAACATAAAACTTGAGGTTCAAAGGATATCCTTCGTTCTCCCCTTTTTGTACATATATTGATTCCTATCATCTTCTTCGCATGATATATACCACGGAGGGAACCCATCTACGGAGACAGAAGGACTAGTAACCTGGGAGGTCTTACAGCACATCAATATCAGCACTGGTCCGTGAAGATCAACTAAATTCACGCCGATAAGGGGTCTAAAACCAACTATAGAACCACCCACGACCATCTTCATCGTAACCACTGAAACCAAGTTCCTCATAGAACCGCTGAGACCAGCTTCAAGAAACTAGCCTTCATCTCTCTCACTCAAGAACTCCGAAGGTATACCCGTGTCACCAACAACTGGAGGAATCATAGTTGTAAATGTTCGGGTTTTGATCAGAGTCGAAAATACTGGTTTTTTTATGTAATTTTGCAATTCTTTTCAAGAGAAGTTCTATACTCTTCTAGTATTTGTTAACATTTGTTTATATATCTTGTCCAATCATTTTAATTCCATCTGGAATAAATTTGTTAAGTTGATTTTTTGCATATTTATTTGCCTTTCCATACAAGCTAGGTAACATTTATTTAATTTTATTTATCTTTGACTTTTGTCTTTAGTAAGTCTGGCCCCAACTCTTGAACTAGTCAAGTTAATTAATGTATAATTTTTTTAGTGGCCAAATTTGATTAACTAGGAAAAATCATTAATTGAACCTTACTCACGGCCTAACCGTATCCATCTGAGCAGCCTATCGGCAAAGTGATTTCACCTTCTTAAATTTGAATCATATAATCTAAAATCTGGGGTTCAGAAGTAAGGGGTGTTGTAATATATATATGTTGTTATGTTATGAAAAACCAGTTATATATTTTAAAAGGAAAAAACCCACAAAAAAAATAATTATTTAATAGCTATTAGTTTCAAGAGATTGTTTTTACATAATTTCTGAAATTCTATTTCCTTTATTAAGCCTCTGTATAATATGAATAGATAAAAATGTCCAAATACTATAACACAATCAATTTCACACACTGTCATAATGATTATAACCCATAATTGTTCAAAAGACAACAAAAAGTCTAGATTTACAAAATTTTCCTGAATAAAATGTGATCAACAAAATTATAAATTTGAAACATACAGTATATGAAATTGTAGCTAACTAAAAGTAGCCAATGGGAGAACAGCAAACTTCTTGATGACAATAGCCAATCAGGGAACAGTATGGTCATATGTAGGATTTGAAATTGTGAGAAAATAAGAACGAAAAGGTGTCAGAGACAATTATCACTGAAAATTGTACATAGTTTATAAGAAAGGAAAATTAGTTGTATTTATAAGTTTTGACAAATAACCCCAAACAGTGAAAATGTGACAATATAGTGCGCGAATTCAAAAATTTAAATCAGAAGGAATGAAGAGAAATGATATCCAGGTGATAACAAACAAAGCCATGAAGGAGATTGAAAATGATTTGAAAACGAATGCCACGTTTTGTTAGGAGGAGAAGAAAAATTCAATAATTTCAATAATTATAAGCAGCAAACTACATTACCTTGTATGTACTCCATATACAAGTATTCCAAAGCTGATTTTTGGATTTGTATGGTTCTTTCGTTTTAGAAGTTCCTGAGAGCATTGGATTGAAAGGGAATCCAAATCCTGGTGTGTATTGAACAGCGACAGTTCCAGACAGGTATAAACTTTCCTAGTGCACATCACGAACTGAACAACTTCACTAATAACTCATATTCCATCAGAAGAACTTTATTTCATTTGATTTTGAACTATTAAAGAAATTTTCACTTTCAAGGTAAAAGTGAGGTTGTGTATATTTTACCCATGACCTTTTCTCATGATTATCCATGAAAATTTGTATATTGACCATAGAATAAGTTATATATCGTAGGCCAGGTTAATTCAAGTTATCCTGAATAAAGGAAATAATTGCTTTTCGATACTTTCTCGTTTGTTTTTCCACAATTATCAGCAATCATATTTATAAACATTGAAAAGATTGAGATTTGACATCAAGCAGTGGTTAGTGGCTCAATTGCCTGAACCGGCTATCTGAGACAAGAGGCGTACCAACTGAGTTTTAGCTGTGGTAAGAAAAGTGATAACAATTGGCAGCAACGTGACGAGAGAACAGTGACGTTAGCTAGCAATTATTATTACATTGTGAAACATATTATACAGGGCGAAAATACTTATCTATATCATATCAATTGAACCCAAAGTGAAAAACAAAGTAACAACTATTATATTTGCAAATTATCATTACATTACAATTTAGCGCCCAACGTGGTGCGAAAATATTTATATAATAATAATAAATATAAATAATAATAATACAATTGAAAGAACATTACAATATATATATATATATATATATATATGTTGAGATAGTTTCTCGGGTTTCAGTCCACATTCTGTGTTCTTGATCCTCAAAATGTCCGATTTCACGACGTTTCGGCAAATTCACATTTGCCATCTTCAGGTGATGTCTAATTCATTCGATTGTTTCGAACACACTTTATTTATATCCTCACACATCCTTATATGCAGTCTGTGCTTGCCTTTGTCATGTCACGTTAATGTGGTATCGTCTGCAAAAAGAGTCGGGTCATCAATATATAGGAGAAACGAAAGAGGGCCCAGCCCAGAGCCTTGGGGTACACCACATTTTACATAATTTATATTTGAGTCGGATGACATTCTAACAATTTGCTTCCTTTCGGAAAGATAGGATTTGATCCAAGCATGACTGTTATTTCTAAAACCATATCTTTCAAGTTTGAGAAGTAATATATTATGATTGACACAGTCAAACGCTTTGGAAAAGTCACATAATACAGCGGCAGTGGTTCCACCATTGTTGATCCCATTATACAACAGCTGTGCAGTGCAACTGCGGGGCTCTGGATCGCAGAAGACAGTAGCACACAGCACACTTTCAGCAAAGGACCAACTTGTGCAGGGTAAAAAACTACTGGAATGGGTGCTGTAGAAGGGAATAAGCAGGCCAGATACAATGGGCCAAAAGGCCCAAGTGTCGTTCGGAGGTACGAACCAGAAGAGCCTAGTGGGTGAGATATATTTTTAGTGGGTAACCCGGAAAAAACGGGGACGAAAGAACCCGGAAACTCAAAGCGAGTCCCACACTCTGTCCATGAAGATTTTTTTATACCCAAAAAAAAAAGGTCCCAAGACAAGATCAAGGGTTGAGATGAAGAAATACAATGTAGGCGTATCATTCGAACGGATTGTCATAGATGTAGCTGGACCCTTTCCGTGACGGACGCTGACAACAAATACATCCTCATTGCCATGGACTATTTCAGTAAATGGGTGGAAGCCTATGCCATTCCAGACCAGGAACATCCACAGTAGCCAGGTCATTAATCAATGACTTTCCTCTAACGAAAATTATAGTGTTTTCAGGAATTTCGCAGGTAAAATTTTTGTTAGAAATTTAAATCTGTAAAGCATTGGTCTGTTTTTTAATCAAAAATTCAATGTGTTTTTCCCATCTGAGGTGGTTATCAATGTAGATGCCTAGATAGTATGAGTATGATAGATAGTAATGAAACAGAAATTAGTAAGAACAATAGTAATTTTTTATACCCACGACTTTCCCAGATATCTCTGATGAACTAAATAAACCTAATTGTGACAAGTTCTGTATCAACCCAAAAAGTACTGAACAACATGTATATACTAGAAATAATAATAATAAATTTGTAGTCTGCCATCAAAACATTCAGTGTCTGGGCAACAAGATTGTTCAGTTAGATGTGATAACAGAATGTGAATTACTTTGTGACTTACTATTCTTTTCTGAACACTGTCAGAATAGTGAGCAGCTGGTTGTAACGAAGCTGAAAAATTTCAGTTTATGTACTGGTTTCTGTAGAAGTGAAACCAAAAATGGCGGTGTAGCAATTTTTAAAAATGATGCAACTAGTTTGAATTTCGGTCTTAAACCTAAAAACGTATTCTTGAGGGTGTACTTGAAGGCTGTGGCATCAGATCACAACAAAATAAAACAACCTTTGTCTGTATGTATAGACCACCAATGGGAGATTTTAAGCTGTTCTTAGACCTACTTGAAGGGTTATTGACACTAATTTGCAAGGATAATGAGAAAGTAATTATAGGAGGATTTTAATATAAATTTTCTAAAAGGTGGCGCAAATGTGAACCAGCTAGAGGATTTAGTATCGCTACAAACATAATGTGTACAATATATGAACCAACCGAGTGACAGCCTCCCAGCACTTGCATTGATAATTTTCTTATAACCAAAATGGCAGATTACAAGGTGAAGATCAAGGATTTTCATTTATCTGATCACTATGGGCAATAATCAAATTCCCCATAAAAAAATACCACCAAAACTCCTCTGTGCCAATTTCTTACTATTTAAGCTTTTCAGAGAAAAATATCCAGATTTCAAAATATTATTGGGAAATGAGAACTGGCAGAATGTGTACAAGGAAACATGTCCAAATGAAGATATAATAGATTTCACGAAATCCTCAATATTATATTGATGTATCTTTTCCACTAAACAGACAAAACAAACAAAGAAAGTCAACTCTAACCCCTTACCCCAGAACTCTATAATCTCAAGAATATGGTCTCCCTATACCAGAATGCGCGAGAGTAAACGAAAATTTCAAGGACATATGTCGCCAAGTAACTATAACATACAGGGATAAACTAAAGCAGAATAATCAAAGATGCATTGAGCATAAGATTAATAGTTCTCACAAAACCAAAACCATGTGGCAAACTATAAATAATATCCAGAAAATAAACTACAAACCCAAGGATATCTCCATTTTGATGGAGAACACAAGGTGTCATGTGTTGACATGGCTAATAATTTTAATGCACATTTCACGAAAGCTGAAGAACAAAGAGAATATGATCTCAATTTTATGGAAAATATAGTCGCACTTGCCCAAACTCCATCTTTTCCATCCAATCAAGGAATATGAGTTTTTGAATTAATGAATAAATTAAAAATTCTAATGCCAGCGGATATGGATCAGGTCTCAAACAATCTTCTGAAAAATGCATGGAAGAATTAGTCTACCCCTGACCTATCTGATAAACCTTCCATGGAACAAGGAGTGTTCCCTGAAAAATTGAAATTTGCAATCGTTACCCCAATCTTTAAAAAAGGAGACTCAAATAGCTATGAGAACTATAGAGGAATAAGTCTTCTTAGTATATCCAAGTTGTATGAAATGAATATTAAAATCAGTTACTAGCATTTTTCCTTAAAATGAACTCTTTCATCAAACCAACATGGTTTCATGCAAGATAAAACAGGAAACAGCTTTGTATGATTTCATTGAGCACTAGTAACAGCCTTGGATAACAAACTACAAGTTTGTGGTCTGTTTATCGATTTTTCTAGGGCATTTGACTGTGTTGATCACTATTTACTGATCCAGAAAATGCATCGCTATAAGGTCCGTGGAGTTGCCCAAGATTGGATGAGGTCCTATCTAGAGAACAGGTCACAAAGAGTGATAATCCAAGGTGTTCACAGTCAGTCCTTGGCCTGCAAACAAGGAGTTCCACAGGGATCCATACTCGACCCTGCTTTTCTTATTTATGAACGACTTGATACAATATCTACATAGTCTTTCGAAGGTACATATAGTTGCATATGCAGACATACAAATGTTCTTGTCACTGATCATAATACATTAGCACTTGCAGAAACAACAGAAACCATATATAGAGAATAATGAAATGGGCTGATAAAAATCATCTAGCACTAAATATCAGTAAAACAGCATTAGTAAAATTCTCAATGCATAACACCACTGAAACTCTCAAAATATATGAAGATAGCCAACTAGAGTGACATCCAACTCAGAAACAAAAATGCTAGGTCTAATTCTAGATCATAAGCTCACTTGGAGTCCTCATAGATTCATTATGTGATAAACTACGAAAGAACTGTTATGCACTGAGATTTATGTCGAATCATTGTGGAATAGAGGTTCTGCTGAATCTGTATTACTTAACTATTACGTCACTTGCGCTATGGAATCCTGAATTGGGGTATGAGCTGGTCTGCTGAAAGAGTATTCATTTTGCAAAAGCGCAGGTCAGAATAGTTGCTAATTTAGGATGGCTAAGACATGCAGAAACGCATTCAGAGAGCTGGAAATACCACAGTTGCTGGTCTGTATATATAGAGATGTGTCTCTACGTTTATAAGAATAGAGAAAAATGTATGGCAAACCAACAAGACCATCCATATGCAACTAGAGCTAAAGGTTTGCTGATACGGGAAATCCCACCAACCTCTCTCTATCAGAAGAGTCACTGTATTCGACCCAAACTATATAACAAGCTAGATGTTTCTATTAGGACTCAATGAATATCTCATATTCAAAAGACAATTGAAAAAATATCTCATAGAAAGAAATTGCTACACCGTTGACGAGTTTTAATAACTTCTCGATAAATTATTGTTAATTATCTTTATATGTCCTGATTAGTATCTGTCATGTTTTGTGTTTTATATAAATTTTTTTTTTTACCGGGCGTTCCTTGTTACTGTATGTAAATGTTTTTTTGTAATGCTTTCATACTGTTTAACAAATTAGTAAATATTAAAATTTTTTTTATGTTTTAGCGATTTCACAAATCATTGGAATTATTTTTTTAAAGCTGGATTTATAGTTAGATGGAACTTAGAAATTGGCATCGCAAAGATCAACTATATAATTTAGGCTCTTGTTTATAAATGAGCGTAACGCGGCGTAGCGTGGTGAAAAGATTTTGGACGGAAGGTTGGCCAACCTTTCATCTTTTACACTATGTTTCTTGCCGCCTAAAATAAAAAATTAGGGGATGTTTTTCCCAAGACCCTAATTTTCATTAAATACCGGAACAAGTCATTAAATATCCAAAAAATTGATCTGGAACACCCGTCTTCATTTCTTAAGGATTTCTACTTTTCTATTCCCCGGTTTATGGTCTTTTTTTTGCTTTGTCGCAAATTATTTTTTCTTCGAGTTTGTGGAACCCTTTTCAATGCTACCCCCCCCCCCGGCAAAGGGCCTTTCATGTATTTCATAATCCATTGTGACCGCGAAGCATAGATAAATTTTAGAATTAATACAAATCCAAACCAACACGGGCTGTTTTGATTCTATAATGTAGGTTATGTTGAATGTCACTATCCTTCCCCATGAGCAAAAAACCTGCCATTTTAAATTTAATAATTTTTTTTAAAAAGCCGCACCCTTACGTGGTCTAGTTTTAAAAATCCGCTCCCCCAAAACCCAGCTTTGGACAATTATTTATTGGTGGTGAAAAGGAAAATAGAAGAAAATTTAAAACATTTTTTTTTCATTTTAAATTGTTGGGAGTTTTCATCCATAAAACCCGAACGATTTTAAATTTTTCCCCTTTTTTGCATTCTTTCAAATGTCAACAAACTGGTTTTTGTTCCCAAAAAGGGTTGTATACACTTGAAATGATTTTTCAAAAATAGTTTGTAAAGTAATCGGCCTGAATAAATTACAAAAATTTTTTATTTACAATTCCCTAACTTTTTTAGTCAAACGACTATCCAATTGAATTTTTTACAAAAATTGTAAAAATTAAATTTTCTATATATATTTCCCCAAAAATAAGTTCTTTCACGTTCTCTATAAAAGTTCGACAAATGGTGGGTTTTGGGCTTTAAAAATTTTTATTTTTGCACTATAGTCCGGGGCCCCTTTGCCTCGGCAATAAATATTTTTTTACCACAAAAATTTAAACAAAGGTTTTTCTCGAACTATTGTTCCTTTGAAATCTGTTTTCTTTGGTATGGTTTTCACAAAATCCCAAAAATTACCGGTTGAATGATTCTGAATTTTTGTTTTGCTTAAAATAGAAAGGAAATAACAAATTGATAAAATTCAAAGTATTTTTCATCAAAGGATCTTTTTTTTAAAATTACAAAAAATTTTGGAATGAACCTTTTGGTTAATTTTGATACTATAGGGGTAAGGGCACATTTATAAAACCCATGCCTATAATCAATCCGGGGAAAAAAAATCATCTTGGGGAAACTCTTGTGGTCTTAAAACGGTGCACCGGTATATTTCAAAATAAAACAAATTTTGGGAAAGTTCAAAAAAATTTTTATCAAAGTATTGAACCCATATTTGTAAGTGAAATCAATTTTTCAAAAATTCGGAAATGAAGCATTGGTATGACACCAGACACAACAATTTTGCGAGCTTCGGTCCCAAAATTTTACATTTGCCGTAAAGTATGGCAACATGAAGATATCTTTGCCCTTTGTACAATAACAAAAATTTTTGGGTTTTGTATATTAGATGGAAGGATTTTAAACTTTATATTTTCCGTTGCCAAATTACGGTTTCGGGGAAAATCGGAAAAATTTTTTATTAAATGGGACAACCCTATATTTTACAATTTTCTTTTCAGTTTTTGTTGGCCCTAAGCTACAAACTAAAAAAAAGCCAATATTGAACAAATTTTTAAAAAATTAGGAAAAACATTTTTATTTTGAAATTTAAAATTTTTCCGGGATAACCCGAAAACAAACCAAAAAAAAAATTAAAGGGGAAAGTTTAAATGCCTTTTTGTCTTTGGAAACAGAAATCAAATTCCGAATGAAAATTAAACCAAGACTTTCTTCTAATCGTTTCGGAGAAATTATTTCTCCTTTAATTCCCCTTTCAGTCCCGGATAATCTGGGCCGGGGTTTATTACATACCTTTTTCTTTTGAATAACCCACAAAAATAATCTAAGGTGTAAACCAAAGTCTTTGACATTCGATATCATCTTCTTTAAAACCAACGATCTGGAAATGTTGTAGAAATCTGCGCCTAAAGATAAATGGGAACCCAAATTGATCTATTCACATAAGAGGTTTATATCATCAGGAAAGAATCTGGCTAATTCTGGAATTAACACATTTAAAAATGAGTGTTCTTTACCTGTCATGGTTCTATTCCCGTTTTACCTAGACATCAGAACTTTTTAAAGCAAAAATTTTAAAAGGGGGTGCGGGGGTAAAATTTTGGGCTTTTTAAAAAAGCCCCAAGGGAAACCAAAATTTTGGGCAAAAACCCCAAAAAAGGGGAAAATTTTTTTAAAAAATTTAACCCGGGGTTTTTGGCCAAATTTAAAAAATCCTTTTTTTTGCGGGCCCTAAAAATAAACCCCCAAAATTTAAAAAAATTTTTTGTGGAAAAAAAGAAAAAAGTTTTTGGCCCCGGAAAATTTTAAAGGACCGTAAATTTTTGGAAAATGGGTGAAAAAATTGAGGCCCGAAAAAAAAGGTTTTTAAAGGGTTTTGGGTTGGGGAAAAAACCAACATTATAAACTGTGTAAAATTTTTGGGGGGGAAAAATATGGCTGGAAAAAAAAAGTGTTTTGGGGAAGAAAATTTTGGGTAAAAAGGGTTGGGGGGGGGTTTTTTAAAGGAAAAAGGGGGGGAAAAAAATTTGGGGGTTTTTGGGATGGGGGGAAAGGGACGGGGGTCAATTTTTTAAAAATAGGAAAAAAAAAAGTAACAATGAGTAAAATGATGTCTTTAAAAATCGAAAATGACATAGGGGTTCCACGGGGGGGGGGTTTTTTTTACCCCCTTTTTTTTTATTTTTGACATAGTGAGTGCAACTGGACAAATTTTTTCCCCCATACATCTATTATGGGTGCCCCCATATATTTTACATGCTTAGATAATGAAGAGTTGGTAACAACACTTGACATTTTTTTTGGGGAAAAAACCCCAAAAAAGGGGTGTTTCTCAAACCAAAAAAAGATAAACACAAAAAAAAACCAAATTTATAAAAATTTTTTAAAACAAAAATTTTTTAAAAGATTGTTTTGCGGGGGGTAAAGAAAATTTAATTGTGAGTCAATTGAAAGGGTACAAAAATTTAAATATTTAGGAGTAATTATAAATAGACAGAAAAAATTTTAAAAAGAACTTTTAAAACAATTTAATCAAAATCTTTTTCTTATAAAATCAACTACTTACATAGATGTTCACTTTTCCCCCCAAAGGGGGGGGCCCCAAAATTTTTCCCCTTTTCCCCAACCCCTTTTTTTATTTTTACCAAATTTTTTCCACAATACTTTATCTACTCAATAAAAAAAAAAATTTTAAATTTTGGAAACTTCAAAATCGAGCTATGAAATCATAATCACATGAAAAAAAGGGGAACACACGTGGGCATATTTTAAAAGGAAATGCAGTGGTTGTCAATAGATGACTTCTTTGGTTAATCCCCCTAATTTTTTTAAGATCAAATCGGGGTACTGCTCCAAGTTTTTAAAAAAAAATTTTTTTAAAATTACAATTCGTGTGCATACCCACAATACAAGATCAAATTATTTCCACATTCCACTGGTAAAAAAGGGAGTCACACAAAAAACATGTTATTTTCAAAGGCATAAAGGGGCAATAAACCCCCCCCAAAAAATCAAATCCTAATTTTTGGGGAAAAAAGGTTCAAACGGGGCAAAAAAATTTTCTTCCTCCCCTAGTGCTGAGCAAAAAAATTTTTTTAAAATTAATTTTTTTTTAATATTCTGCACAAAGTATTAAAGTTCCCCCCTTTTTCCCCAAGCACAATATGTAATTTTTTAGGTGGAATGCTGTGGGGGTTTTTTATTTTTTTTATATGAAAAAATTTTAATTGTGGGTTTTTGGTAAACATGTCTATTATTATTTTTTTTTTTTAAAAAATGACCAAATTTAAGGTGTATTCTTTTGATCATTGTATTAGTTCATATAATTTAAAAAAAAGGGGAATTATAAAAAAGGGTTTTTTAAAAAATTTTTCCCCCCAAAATTGATTTTTTTGGATACTTTTTTATTGCCTCCACCACCCAATGAGGATTTTCACCCCCCCAATTTTCATTTTTTTTTTTTGGGGCCGTGCCATTTAACGGGAAAAAAGGGGTAGCCTCATCAAAAAAAAGGTTTTTTTTTAAAAAAGCAATTAGGATTAGTGTCAAATCTATTAAAAATTTTTTTTCACAAAGTCGATCTAGATATTTTTAAAAGTTCAGTTCCTCCCCCAAATTTTTATTTATGGGTTTTTTTTTTTTTTTTTTTTTTAAATTTTTAAAAAACAGTTGTTTGACTGATGTTATTTTCTTTTTCAACAACCCCCGGGGTACCCCCAAAGGGGATCTTCAACCATGGAAAAAAATATCAATTTTTTTTTGGAATAGCAGGCAAGGGAAAAAAGGGGGTTCGCCATGCCCCTTTTCCCCCAAAAATTTTGAAAATTTTAGATACAATACCACGTTCGGGTTTTTTCCCCCTTCCATACTTGTTATTAAATTTTTAAAAACCTTTTAAAATTAAACCCCACCCTTTTGGAAAAAAAAAAAAAAAAAGTTCCAAAAATAGGGATTACCTGTCCCCCACATTTTTGTTTAAAATTTAAAATTTTTGGGGGGGTTTTTTTTAAAGTACCATTGTTTTTTTTCTCGTTTTTTTTTGCTGGAAAACCTATTTTCCAAATTTAACAAATCCCAAAAAGGTCCATTTTTTTTTTTTCTTTATTTTTTTTCGGGGGAAAAAAAAAAAAATGCCAAATTTTTTAAAATTAATGGGATCAGTCATTAACAGTTTGTATGCGCTCGGCAAAAAAAAAACCATAACAAAAATTGGATATTACCCGAGTTGTCCCATTTAAAATAAACATATTGTTGTATATCTCAGACACTGTTACTTTTTTCAGCGTAAAAATAAAATTTAAAATCGCTGGTCCATCTAATATCCCAAAAAAAAATTTTGTTTTTAACCCGGGGGGTAAAATATTTTCCCTGTTTCCCTACTTTATCGGGCCCTTGTATACATAAGTAGTATATAGCATCACAAAAATCTATAATTTTTTTCCCAAAAAAAAAATTTTTAAAAACTTAAAAAAAAATTAAAAAAAAAGGGTTTAAAAAAAAACCCCCTTTTAAAGAAAAAATTTTAAACCCCCTTACAAAATTTTTTTATGAAAAGGGAAAAAAAACCTTCTATAATGTAGTCTCAAGTGCAATATGTCTGCTACCTCCCCAATTTGAATTTATCTATTTTTAAAATTGTTTTTTTTGGGGTTTGTGTTTCATTCCTCTTAGTCTTTAAAAAAATTTTTACATTTTGTAGAAAAGTAATATCAATCAAAAAAAAAAATTTTTTCCCATTTAGTAAAATTAAAAAAAAAAAAACCCCTTGACACTGTTCCACCCCTTGAGGTTTAAAAAAAAACATTCTTTACTAGAATAAAAAATATTTATCCAACTATCCCGCTGTATGAATTCTTTCATGTGGTGGGCTCCCTTTTGTTTTTTAAAATTTCAATACAAATTTTGCATTGAAAGGGTTTTTTCCCCTGTATGGGTTCTCTCATGACCGTAAGATGCCCTTTTTTGGGAAAAGGTTAAAAACTTTTGCATAAAGGGGGTTTTTTTTCCCTGTATGAATTCTCATATCCAAAGATTGATTTTTTTCGTTAAATGAGTTATACAAATTTTGCATTGAAATAGTTTTTCACCTGTAAAAAATTTCTCTCATTTTTTGTAAATTTTTCCCCTTTTTGGTTTTAAAAATTTTTTTGAAATTTTTTTTCCCCTGTATGGTTCCCCCTTCATAAAAATTAAGCCCCCCCCTTTTTTTTTAAAAAGGGTTTCGAACAAATTTTACATTAAAGGGGGTTTTTTCCCCCTTTTGGGAATTCTCCCATGACTCGTAAGATGCTTCTTTTTGGTGGGTTTTTTCCCCAAAAAAATTTTTTTTTGGGGGAATGGTTTTCACCTGTAAAATTTTTTAAAATTTTGGTAAGATGCGACTTTCTTTAAAAAGGGGTTTAAAAAAAAATTTTGCTTTAAAAGGGGGTTTTTTTGCCCTGAAAAAAATTCTCATTTTCCCCCCAAAGTGTGACTTTTCTTTAAAATGATTTATCACAGATTTTTTTTTGGGGAAATTTTTTTTTTCACCTGTATGAATTCTCTGGGGGGCCCAAAAAAAAGATGCCTCTTTTGGTGAAAAATTTCAAACAAATTTTGCATTGAAATGGTTTTCCCCTGTATGAATTCCTTCATGATACAACAAGGGGTTTTTTTAAAAAACCCCAAAAATTTTTGGGTTGGATTTTTTTCCCAAATTATGAGGTCTGTCATGAAAATTTTTTTTAAAATTTTTCCCCGGTTTTTTCTTTCCCCCTCCTCTTTTTTTTGGGGCTTTTGGGGGGGATTCTGAAAAAAAAGGGGGGAAATTTAAAAAATTTTTTTTAAAAATAATCTTTATAAAAAGAGGATGCAGGAAAAAAGATATTTACAAAATCCCATTGAAAAAAAAAAATTTTGGTTTTTTAAAAAACCCCCTTCGATATGGGCAAAATTACAATTTGCTTTTAAAAAAAATTTTGGGGAAAAAACAAAGTCTATGAAACGGGAAAAAAAAATATGGCCCCAAAAAATAAAGAATTATGAAGTGAATGGGAAACCAAAAAAATCTAAAAAAAATCTCAAATAAATTACCCCAAAAAATACATTACGATGAAAAAAGGAAATCATAAATAATATAGGAAAATTTTTAAAAAAGTTAACATAGGTAAATCCAATCGTTCAGATTGGATAAAAAGGTGAAATGGAAAAGGGGTCCCATCGGGGGGAAAATTTTTTTCGAACAAGAAAAGGGAAAAAAGGGGTTAAAAAAAAGGAAAAAAAAACCAACTCAAGATATTGGTTGGGTGGTAAATGTATCTTAATAATCAGGACCTAACTACACCGAATTTACACATTTACAAATCAACAAGAACATATCCCAAAAAAAAATTTTTAAAAAATATGTGTGGATCCCAAAATGAAATACTACAAAAGGGAAAATCTGGAGAAGAAAAAAAATTGATTAAAAAAACCCGGCCCCCAAAAAAATACAAAAAGGGCCCAAAATGTCCCCCATAAGTTAAAAAATTCCCTACCCAAAAAATTAAAAGGGATTAGAAATAAATTTTAAAAAATTTG
Source organism: Gonioctena quinquepunctata (assembly GCA_018342105.1). Classification (NCBI taxonomy): domain Eukaryota; kingdom Metazoa; phylum Arthropoda; class Insecta; order Coleoptera; family Chrysomelidae; genus Gonioctena; species Gonioctena quinquepunctata. The sequence goes on from JAFIRS010005177.1 coordinate 49,361, forward strand.
TATATGCTTTTTAAAAATTCCCAAAAAAATGATTTTTATTTTTTTAAAAACCTGGTTTTTTTTGAGATAAAATTACTACAACAAAGGGAAACCCCCCTGTACAATGCATGTAGAAAAAGAGAGGGGGGGAGCCACATAAAAATTTAAACCCAAAATATCATGTGAGCAAATGGATCAATGTAACTTATTTTTGGGGGACATTTATATAGACAAAACCAAAAATATGGGGGAAAAAACAGACCACCAGGTATAAATTGAAAGGGGGGTTTTTTGATCAATAACAAAGGGAATGTTTTTTTGTTGGGGAGGTGCAATATTAATGTGATGGAACCAACAGACCCCAAATTTTTAATGGAATATATGGGGGGAAAACCCCAAATTTTTGGATTTTGCCCCAATTTTTAACTGCTGAAGCTAATGGGGCTTTACAAATATAAACACTGTTTATAGATCATGTTGTATGCAAAAATAATATGAAATGTAAGTTAGTATTGATTAATATTTGTCTATCTGATCACAAAATACTAAATATAAGAATGGAAAAAAAATTTTTTGAATACAATCCCCAACTGTTTGGATAAGAAGAAAAAAAAATGAATAGGAATAAATTTAGTAAGGATTTCAATAATCTAATTAATAGAAATGATCTCGTGAAAATTGTCCGAAAATTGTAAAACAAAAAATTTCCCCAAAAAAAGTGGTATAAAATGTAAAAATATTGGGTGAATAATGAATTTTTTTAACTTGTAAAAGAAACGAAAATATTATCAATTAAAAATTTTAAAAAAAACCCAAAAAATAAAAAAAATTTTCAAATAAATGTTAAAAAAATTCAAAAAAAATTCAAAAGCAAACATGGTATTTTAGGGGAAAAAAAATTTGGAATTTTAAAAAAGGGAAAATAGCAAAAAAAAGTGGCGATGTATAAATAGTATGGTTAAGGGTGAGGGATGTAAACAAAAAAATTTTTGGGGAAAAACTTTGCATGACAACATTGTAACAGACAAAAGGAAAAAAATTTCAAAGGAATGCAACAAATACTTTTGTGAAATTGGAATAGAAATTTTTGAAAAACGAATGATAGAAAAAAAAAAAAAATTTTTTTATTGATTTTTAAAAGAACTATATTGCATGAAAAAAGTATGGTTGAGTGGGGAATTTGGGGAAAAATTAAAAAAACAATTAATAACTTAAATAAGCCACTAGGATATGATGTTAAACTGTTAGTGACAAAAAAATTTTAAAATTTTTTTATACTAATCATTACTAGATTTGAATGACAATAGACAGGGAAAAAAATTTCCCAAAATATTTAAAGATCAATGGGGGCACCCCCAAAATAAAAATTTTGGGCCTGTGAAATTAGTAATTTTGGGCCCAAATTAGTGTTATCTGCAATTTTGTTTTTAAAATTTTTTTTAGATACTAAAAAAAAATAGAATTGTTTTTTCCCAGAATATATTTTTATCCATATCAATATGGTTTCCCAAAAAAATAGCAATACACTATGTGCAGCAATGACCTTGGCCCCTTTTAAAAAAAAATTTGGTGGAAAAAAAAAACAAAAAAAAAGCAGTCTTCATTTTTTCAAAAAAAAGTAGTGGAACAAAACATGACTGTACAAATTGGAAAAAGGGGGGTAGGGCAATATGAATGAGTAAAAAAAACATAGGCTAATAGAAAAAATTTTATAAATATTGATAAAACTAAAAATAATCTACTAGATAAAAAAAAAAGGTTTTCCACAGGGATCTTTATAGGACCCCTTTTTTTTATATATATATATATATATATATATATATATATATATATATATATATATATATATATTATGACCCTTTAAAAAAAACTGCATTGGGTTGGTACTTCACTTATGCTGTTACAACATACTATTTTTGGTTTTATAGTGATATCAATGGGGAAAAAGGTTGGTAACAAATTTGGTTGAAAAAAAAAAAAATTTTAAACCCAGTGGAATATACAAATACATTACAATTGAAAACCCCCGGGCTGGAGCGAAGATATACAAAAAAATGATAAAAAAAAAAAAAAACCCCATGATGGGGGTTTTACAATGTAGTTTTACTTTTGATAAAAGGGAGGTTTTTATGTAAAATGCTGGGCATATAATATTGGTACATGGGGAAATTTTCAATTATAAAAAACCAAGTACTACAAAATAGGGGGGGAAAAAAATTTTTTTTCAATTTGGATTATAAAAAAGCCCAAAAAGTTATACAAGTAAAACTAAAAAATTAGGCTTATTCTCAAAATTGAACAATGTTTATTTATATAAAAAAATTTGGGAAAAAAACCCCCTTAAAAAAGAAATACGGGGGGAAAGAGTCTTTTGGGAAAAACAAATGCACACACCTTTCAAAAGGGAAAAAAAAAAGGGCCCCGATATACAAAAATACAAAACAAATAAAATTCTCAATAGCAATTGATAGGGCAATAAAAGCATATAATGAAGTACCCCGGAAAAAAAAAAAGAATACGCAAGTTGTAATAAAAATAAGATTTTTACTCAAAAAAAATTTTTCTTTCAAAACTACAAAATTAATGTTTTTTGCTATAAGGGGTTTTTTTAATTTTAAGGGTTTAAAAATTTTTTTCCATAAGATGCAAAAAAATTTTCATACTGAAATTATCTTTTTTTAAAAAAAAGAAAACTAATATTAATCAAACCAAAAAGATTAGATCTCTTTTTTCCCCCCACCTACCATACCAAAAGGGCCCCCTTTTGGGGTATTCTCCCCTTTTAAAACTGAATTTTTTAAATTTGAATAAAGGAATTTGAAGAAAAATATTCAAAAAAACAAAAAATAGTTGAATGCAAAAAAACCCAAAAAAAAAGAAAAAGGTTCCCCCCCTTTTTTTAAATTTTAAAAAAAAAAAATCTTCCATGGTTAATTCATTCCACTAAAAACTCTGGAAAAATTTTATGGCCCCAAAAAATTTTTTTTATAGTACAGGTATGTATCCTTTTTTTTTCATTTAAATACCACCTTACCTTCCCCGGAAAAAATAGGAGAAAAGTTTGGTCCAATTTCTGTTTTCCCAAATTTTAAAAAATCGAACCTTTGGTTTTAACCCATTTTCACTTATTCCCCCTTTTTTCCCCACAAAAAGTTTTTGGGTTTTACATCATCGTAAATTTTTTCAATGTCATCCTCCATTTTTTTTTTTCTCCATTTTGGATTCTGCTTTTTTAAAAAAACGTCATTTTTCTTCTGAAAATCTTTACTTTTCCCAAATAACCATTATTAAAATTTTGGCTTTGGATTCTGACAATTCAACAAAGACCGAAAAATTTCCCCCCTTTCCCCCAAAAAAATTTAAATTTAAGTTCAGACTGTAACATTGTCTTTAAACGGCCCCAAAAAACAGGGGAATTTTTTTTCAGTAAAAGTTTTAGGAAACAAAAAAAACCCGTGTTTTCCTTTTCCTTTTTTAAAAATTCAATAGTGGTTTTGGGGAAAAAATTTTTTTGGATAAAATTTTTTTTTTTTAAAAAATTTTTTTTGTTTGGGGGCTTACCCCCCAAAAACCCGTCAGGTAATCCCCTTTGTGGTGTACCCCCAAGGGGCTTTTGGGGCCCCCCCCCTTTTTTTTTTTTTGTTGTTCTTTAAAACATATCAGGAAAATTCCCCCAGTTTTTTCCCGATGTAGGAAAATAGGGGAAATTTTAAAGAAAAATTCCCCTTTTGGCTAAAAAATTAAAAAACCACAATGGTGTAATTCCAAAGTTTTTTTTTTAAAGAAACCCCAAATCTTTTGGGGAAGGTCCCCAAAAATTAAATTTTAAAGGTTTATTCGGGGCTTTTAAAAATTTTAGAATAAACAACGACAAATAAATTTGAGGGGGCCCTCTTTTCAGCAAAAAAAAGAAATTAGCATCTGTATGTTTTTTTTAAAAAATCTCAAAAAAAAACCAGGGGTTTAAAACCTTGGTGGGGGCCCACCTAAGAAAGGGGGTTCCCCTTTTTGGGGGGATTTCAATAACCCAAATTTTTCAAAAGCACCTGAAAATAAAAAATTTTTTTTTATCTCCCCCCGCAAAGGGCGTGATACCCTTAAAAATTAATTTTTTCCCTTTAAAAAACACCCTTTTTGAACCAAAACAGAATTTTATTAAAAAAAAAAGTTCTTTTTAAAAACTATTTTTTTCATTCTCTATTAAAAAACTTTTAAAAGTTTAAAATTTTTTGGGCCAAAAATTTCCCCCTTTTTGGGGGTTGGGTTTTTCTACAATGGTTGCAAGATGTTAAACCCTTTTTTAAAATTTTTAAAAATTAAACCCAAAAATGATCTTTTTAAAAAGGGTGTTATGTTTCCCTTTTTTTGGGGTTGGAAGAAAATTTTTTTTTGGCACTTTTAAATTTTGTCTCATATTTCCCAAAATCATACTCATTTTCTTGTTCTTTTATATATATATATAAAATTTTTTTAGATTTATGTAAATCTTTGTCCATATGACTTTATTTTTTTTTTGGTGGCCCAAAAATTTTTTTTCCCCTTTTTTTAAAACAAAAGGGGTTTGGGGGGATTTTTTTACTATTTAATATTTTATCTTTTTTTATTGTCAGATGTGATTGTTTCTCGTTTATTGATCGTTTTTTTTACATGTATACCTACATCACTTATTTATTGCTTTTCATTTTGTAAATTGTAGTTTTTTTTAAAAATTTTTTTTTCGGGAAACCCCAAAAAAATTTTCATATTGATTGATTGTTCATAAGAATTTTTTTTAAAACTCCCAAATAAAGGCCCGAAAATTTTTTATCAAGTGTTTTTTAAATTTTTTTAAAAGGATTTATTTGGAAAATTTTTTTTTTAAAGCAAAATTTTTTTCCCCAAAATTTTTCCTTTTAAATTTTTTTTTTCCTCATAGACAATGAGTGAATTTTCGAAAATAATTGGGGTATGTAAAAATATATTTTTCCCCGGATATATACTAACTTTCTTTAAAGAACAAGATGAATTTTTTATTGGCTTGACTTGATAAAAAAAAAAAATTTTTAAAAGAAAAAAAAGAAATATGGTCTGGTTACTGAAAGCTGACATAAAATTGAAAATGTCAGCTCAGTGCTTTTTTTAAATCAATAAAAAAAAACTTTTTTTCCTTTATTTGATACCTTTTTTTGGGTAAGCAGATTGAAAATTTGTAGTTTTTTTTTAAACCCCAAAAAATACTTTATTTTCTTTTCCCCTTTAAAAGTTTTTTAAAATAAATGGTTTCGCAATAAACTGAAAAATTAAAAAAATTTAAAATTTTTAAAAATTTATAAAATTTAAAAAAATTTTAAAGAGAAAAAAAAAAAAAAAGTATGATCACTTGAGTCTAAAAACCCCCGTACCACGGGGGGGAAAATTTTACATGGGGAAAATATCGGAGAATAAGATATGGGGGTTTGGCTTTTTTTTAATTTTAAAAAGGGGCCCCTTTTGGGCCCTTTCCCCTACCTAACCCAATTCTTTAAGAAAGCCCCCCTTTTTTTATTAATAGAAATTCCATAGGCATACCAAATTATTTGGTATAAAAGGGTACAAAAGGGGGTTTTTTAAACCCTCCCCCACCGAGGGGGATTTTTTTTTTTTTTAAAAAAAGCCAAAAGGGGTTTTTGATATATTTGTATGAAAAGTTGAATAAATAACTGCACTACCTTTTTCTCAAACAAAGCGTAAAACCCTTTTTTAAACTGCATGCCAAGACACTTTTGGGGGAAAATTAAACTGGCATGTTTAAAAACAAATCGTGTCCCCTTTTTTCCCCCCCCCCAAACGGACATTTTTATTTAAAAAAAACCCGGGGAAAAATTTGGGAACCCTGGGGTGGGGGGTGTATGGGGGATTCATTTGAGCTCGAATTTTTTCACTAAAAAAAATTGAAAAGTGCATAAACAGCATAAAATTCTTAGGTAAAACCCTGGGGTTTTTAGGCTTAATTATGTAGTTGCATAAATATTCCTTAATACTTTTCGGGGAAAAAAACGAGTTGGCGCTTTGATTCTTTTGGGGGGTTCCCCACTGTCTCTCCCGCCCAAAACCCCCAATTCACTTGAATTGGTATCATCAAAAATTTCCCCTTTTTTAAAATTTTAGACCTCATTAGACCTACAAGTCCTAATCCCCCTTTTTTCTTCAGTGGCCTCTTCCTTTTATTATTTCTCCGGTTAAAATTCCCTGAATGTCAACCAAGTCCCCCCCTCGTTTTGTTTTTTTATTTTTCCCCAATATGTTATTACCAAAAACCCTTTCATTTGAAGTGTTCTGGAAATTTTTAGTATATTCCGGTTCAAAAACAAATTGGGAAAATTAGTTATATTTACATTTTTTAAACCCTTGGCAAAAAATTTTTTTTTTTTTACGGGCTGGGACAAGTGACTTTAAAAGCAAAAGGGCGTGGTTCATATAAAACCCCCCAGTAAAAAAAATGTCCACCGTAAGGGTATATAAATCTCTCTAATAGGTTTTCACCCGTTTGGCGCCCCCCCTTTTAAAAAAAAAGGGGGAAAATGAAAATTTAAAACTTTAACTTCTTGTTTTTTTTCCCTCTCCTACGAACGATATAAATTATGGGGTTTGGGGGAAAAGGTTACCTATAAAGTGTCGAAAAACGGAAATTTGGGGGCTTTCCCCCAAAAAAATTTTTAGAAGGGGAAAAGACCTATCCACATACCTATATAAAACTATACGGGCAAAAAGACGACCAAAAAATCATAGTATATATAGGGACCCCAGAATCCCAAACCAGTGGAAAAAAACTTTTGGGAAATAAAAAACGGTTTTCTGCGCATGCTCATCTAAAAAACCAACAGGGTTGGTTTTAGGGTTCAAAACTTTGTTACATGCAACATAAAAGGAATAAAATTACTTTGATATCGGTCAACAAATTCGTGTGGAAAAATAAATTACAATTAAAATGGTTTTAGCAAATAAAGTAACTATTTTGGTGTTTTTTTTTAAAAATTTAATTTTTTTCTCCCAACCCAAAAAATTTCCAGATATATCAGTTAAAAATTTTTTTCCCCCAAAAAAAGGGGAAGTTCTCTAGTCGACCCGTTTTTTTTTTGTATCCCCATAATTTTTTTTTCAGAGTTGTTGATTTGATGATTCTTTTTTTTTTGGGAAAAAATTTAAAAAAAAAGTTCACCCAATTTTGGGTAGGAAAATGGGGGTTGGTTTTTCCCCCCAAATTTTTAGTAATGTTAACCATTCAAAAGCATAAACAGAGTTATCCATTTGGATAATTCTTTAAAAGTTTTTTTTTTTGGGACTATCCCGATGTGCTTAATTCTTACAATTAAATTTGACCCACTTCTAGTTGTCCGTTCGTGTTTGGGGGTTTCAAGTTTTGACAATATTTGGTTATTGTTAAAAAAAAAAAAAAATGGCGGGAATTTATGTTTTGGCCCGTTTTTTTATTCAAAATTGCTATGTGGGGTTTTCGGGGTCGAAGATTTTTTTTCATAAAATTAAAATGGGCTCTATGATGGGCGGAAATCTGTGATTCTATTCAAAATTGGTATGTGGGGATTTCGGGGTAGGAGATTTATGTATTTTTTTGAGAATTCAAGATGGCGGACGAATTTATAATTATGGTCAGATTCGATTCAAAATTGGTATTGGGGGGTTTTCGGGGTCGAAGATTATGAGTTTTCTGCATAGAAATATAAAAACACTAGAACGCCAAACTCGACGTCGAGATTCAGTGGAACGACCCTACATAGGGAATGATCACCGACCATTTGTACTTGCCAGAATGCCTTTTGTGTCACGTCGTTTGCCAAGTTTTGTTTATTCGTATTTTTCAAATTAGGTTCGGTTTAGATTATCTGCGGTTAGGTCAGGTAATTGGGGGAAATCCAGTGAAGTTGGCAACCCCGCCCCAGAATTCTATCATGACCTAACAAGCGGAGAAAGAGAACAGTGTCGGCTTTTAAGTTTTGATACCTGTTTGCTTACGTGTTTTGTAATTCGTTTGCTTGCCATTTGTGATTTGTGCTACGTTTTCTGTGTTTCCTCGTTGTTTTAATGAACATTGGGTTTTTCTGACATTCCTATAGTTCAGTTTTACTTTGAATATACCTGTTTTTGGTTAATTTTATTTAGTAAAAACCGTCTCAAGTGCTTGGACAAGTAATAGACAAAATGAAGTGCATGGTTCTCTTCTGTGAAAATAAAGGAAACATTTCAGAATTGACCTATTTTATGTAAGTATATAAGTTTTAGTAAATATTGGATGAAATTATACATTGTTGTCATTCAAAAGTTGAAATTATTGTTAATACTGAACTTCAGTTGCCAATATGATAACCTTTCCTAATGTAACACGAGGTGTAACCATATAAAATAATATCAATGAATAATTGATGAATTCATAGACACCAATTGCATTGTTTTTATAGGCTCACTTCAGAAGGCATGACTCTTGGATGACGCTCTTGGAAAGATCCCACCAAAAGAACATTTAAGTGACAGAAATTGTGTGTGTTATTACTTCAGGGTGGAAAGATAAGTTTGTGGTGAACAATAAACTCAGATTGAGACCCGATGCTATTCCATGTCTGAATTTGATATTTGTATTTTCGTTGAGAGAAAAACCCGGCAGGTTCTTGTAATTACCAATAATTGTATGCCAAGTGAATTTTTTTTTTGAAAACCTACATACAATTTACACTTTTCCAGGACAATTTTAGCTCCTAAAAAAAACATTTATATCACCTTATGAGGGCGAGTCACAAAATGAAAATGATAAAAGCTTTAACAAAATTTATACCAGAATTAGATTTGTCAATAGTTGCAATTCTCAAACTGAGAAAATTAGAGAGGTGAATTGTAGAAAAACACTTACTAAATTAATTCTATTTTCTCATCAATGCTTTGAAACAAAATGCCACAATGTTTGTTTCCTAGAAATAGTATGTATAACAAACACTAAAAAAAATGTTTGAGATCTATTCTAGTCCTTTTTCCTCTGATCCTAGCCTTTTCCTTAAGATGAGCTGATACAGAAATATCCTTTGGAAATTCTTATTGCAAAATGCAATTCAGTAACATTTTAAATGATCAATGAAACCTCCGGCCAATGCAGTCAAAATGTAGTTCACCTGGATTTGGCAGATATTTTGTGAATTTTCCTTTCCAATCGAGCATACGTTTTTTTTCAAGCATGAATTACATACATACTTTCTCACATTATCTATTAAATTGAATTAATTTGTAGTTTATTGTTTTGTCATATATGATTCAAAATCAGCCTATACATTGGGTTCTTAATTCATTCAACTAATATCATCCATAATAAAAGCATTCGTAATATTCATGAGTAAATACAGAGGCCAATGTACCAACTGAGCTGGTGGTCGATAGCGTAGAGACGTTGGCTTATGCAGATGGTCCGAGTTCGATTCTCGGCTTTGGCTACTGAAATACAATTTGATTCTGTAGTTTCGTTGAGCGGGAGGAGATAGGTGACCAACAAACATTCTTGTACACCTAGATATCAATCCTTTGGACTGTCCATGGTTTACCAGACGAGTAGTGCTTCGGATGACACTTAAAAGCTAAAGGTCCCCACTCTTAACTCACAAGTCTCTGCTTCCGAGGGTTCTTTGCAACTGAGTTGGCAGGTTAAAACACTTTCAAACACTTTTTTTTATTAAAATCTTAATGAAAACCACCATTCGAATTTCGAAAATACCTTCAGAAAATGTTTTCTCAAACTCACTGATATGGAATTCAAGTATAATGGGCTCAACGGTTTAGGCGTGAGGCTGATGGAGACACAAATAGCCATTTTTATTTTTGTAATTTGTAGGCTGCTCTTTGAGTATAATAGAATCGATTCCCATCAATATCACAAGTTTGAATTTTTTTGAAGACCTTGGATTTTATGTAGATTTTTCAGATACATTTAAAGTGGAAACATTACAAAAACAATCTTATTTTTTTATTGGAAATGAACAAAATATTTCTATTTTCAAGAAGTCAAAGTTTTTCTGTATATTTCATTAAAGGAAAAATATATGATATTGCAAATTTTATTGCCATAGAAATGTATTTCTATGGTTATTACCGACAACTTATACCAGATTTACGAACAAGAAGTCAAAAATCCTAAGACCGGCCCTGACAACACGTTAAATATCCCACTCACTTACACTATCTATTGCGCAGACTCGGTGGTCGGTGAATTTGCCCTATGAGGTGCCACGCCATAGAGAAACTTTTATTTTTAATTTGTCTATGTGCCACGCCATTCTCAACTGATTAGCGTTTTAGTGTTTATTATATTTCTATGGTTTTCTCAGTTTTCTGTCAAAATTCATAAAATCAAAATGGCGGACGATCTGTGATTATGGTCCGATTCTATTCAAAATTGGTATTGGGAGGTTTTCGGGGTCGGAGATTATGAATGTTTTGTCAAAATTTATAAATTGAAGATGGCGGCCGAGTTTTGTAATTATGGTCCGATTCTATTCAGAATTGGTATGTCGGGGTTTATGGGGTCGGAGATTATGAATTTAATCGAGATTATTGATTTTTTGTAAATAAACAAATTGAAGATGACAGCTGCAGGATGGTCTCCTCATTGAAGAACTAGATAACTCAGAACTTACAGGAAAGGAGCCCCATAATAAGTGCTTTAACAAAAATGCATAGATTAAGGCGTACTTACTTAAAACCACAAAATAAAATAATTAATAAAAAACTTTTTTGAAGACAAGCTTTTATTCAAATGCGCTAAAAAGTAAAAAATAATTGCTTTGGATGTATGACGTAGGTTATTCCGTGAGTTACAGATTCAAAAGCTTGTCGCTTTTGTATTCGAACTGAAAAAATTTTCGCGACAAGCTCTTGAATCTATAACTCACGGAATTACCTACGTCACACATCCAAAACAATTATTTTTACTACACGATTGAATAAAACTGTAAGTATTATTATTTTTTTAGTTAACAGGGTATTCCTTGGAGTTTGTCCCATCTAAATTTGTAATCCACCCCTAAGGGTAGAAAAATAAAGGATGATTGATTTTTCTCCCCTGAACTGATTGTTGATACTTGCCACACATATGTAGTTCTGATGACACTGCGACATATCCTGGCGAAGAGGTATATGCGCAGTGGCAGTGACAGTGGCGGGTAGCTTAGTTTGCATTATACTTCGGTGTTAAAATGACATGCACGCTCATGACCATAACGGAGCACCAATGGAATGAAACGGAGCGGTTGACAGCTTGCGCCGACAGTATAAATGTTGGTTGTTCTCTCAATTTTTGTAAAATTTATAGTTTTTTATGCTAATTATATAGGACCCTCAGGATGAATGTAGTCAACTTTTTCTAGTATTTTAAAGTTGGCCGCGTTATATCAATTTTTTTATAGGATATTAAATGTAGAATTACATATTTTGAAAATCTTACTATTAGTACTAATATATTGTTTCAAATGTGCCAAAATTTTTGCCTCCATGATTTCTATTCTTACGGATTTTCCTGTTGTATAAAATAAGGTCAATTTATAATTATTCTTAGAGTGCTTTTGGACTATGCAGAAGTATTTGAACCAGTCTCAATATCTTAAATATTCCATGGTGTGTTGTGATTGACTCAAAAATTGTAATTTGACATCTCCGCACCGCATAATAATAATAATAATTTATGGAATCCTTTAAGATCAAATACATGATATAGGATACGTCAAGAACACAAAAAGGTAGACAAATAATCAAAATACCAAAATACAAAAGTCACATATACACAGATAGAACTAACATTTTATCTGGAATTTAAAACAAATCAAATGTAAAATATAAATGTCATATATACACAGACAGAACTAACATTTTATTTCGAGTTAAAATTCAGAAATGCTGTAGAAACAGTTTTTTTTGCGAATATTTCTTCAATTTCGATTTGAACATATTTTTTGTTTTGAATTTTCCTTAGATCGTTGGAAGATTGTTGAAAATGTAAATTTTTGTATTTTGGGGATGTTTTAAATAATGATGTTTATTAGTGGGATCCCGTAGATCCTCCGTTTCTAATTGAATAGTTATGATGTTTGGGGAAAAAGTGTGTACATATGTTTCTGTTTCAAAATAACATAATACTTTAAAAATATATATTGGATATGTTAAAAATTTTTAAAATTTTTAAAATTTCTCCCCGAATTTAATCTTTGTTAAAATGAGTCGTGACTTTTCTTAGAATAAATATTCTGTTGGATTGCTGGATTTTGAATTTGTTTCGGAGTGGGGAGTAATTTGATAAAAATAGTCAATTGAGTTATAAAAAAAATTTTTTCAGTTGTAGAATATAATAAAATTTTTTTAAAACCTTTTTTTCCCCCAATATCCTATCTAGAAAGTTCGAGAATTTGTACCAGAGTTAATCAATACCATCACTCTTACTTGAAAATTTTTAAATTTTTTGATCTGGGTAAACCATACCATGGTCAGTTCACAATTAAAATTTTTCCCCCGGTTGGAATTTTTGACAAATATTCAATTTACCGGTTCCCGGATGGCATCAGCAAAAAGTTGAATCATCAGCATAGAGAACTATAATTTTTTAAGAAGTGGTAGTTTTTTAAAATAAAAAAAAAATCAGTGGACCAAAGAGGGAAACCCCAAACCCCAGGTCCAAAAAAAAAATCAGACCTATGCTCTTCAATTTTGACAGAATTTTTAAAAGGGCATGTAAAGACCCCGAGAAAATTCCCCAAAATCCAAAAGGGTAGGTTTTTTTCGATAATGTTTGGTAATTATCAATCCGATGTCAAAAAAGACCCAACATATTTTCCTTCACATGGAATTTAAATATATTAAAAGTAGGAAGCAAATCACTGGAAAAATATTTGGTTTTGAAAATTTTTCCCCCGGTTGAATGAACTTTTGTTATAAACATCTTTCAATAACACCAAGTGGTCTGTTATTGGTCAAAATTATCATGAAAAATTATCCCCTTTTTTGAAAATAGGAGCCCCACTAAATTTTTTTTGGTTTTGGAAATTTTGACTCTTTGATCATTTAAATTGAAAAAAGTTGGATGTACAAGCGTCTTTAATGTTTTGGTGGTTAATCTACCCAACTAGTTAATTTTTTTAAATGCCTATTTTTAGGACATCCCCCCAAAAAGGAAAAAAAAATTATTGTTTTTTTTTTAAAAAAAATCGTTGAATATTTTTTAAATTTTCTAGGTTTTTTCATTGTTTAAAAAAAAAAAACCCGGGGTTTTGCTTTCTTTTTTTTTTTTTCCTTTTTTTGAATTTTGGGTAGATCGTTTCCATTTTTTTTCTGACATTTCCAATTTTTTTTTCTGTAGCCCGTTTCTTCAATTTTTTTTTTTTTAAAAACCTTTTGTATTTTAATTTTGTGATAGCTTTTTTTATTCCTTGTGTTTCTTTGGGGGATTTTTGAGTTCCTCATCACCCCGAATAATTTTTCAATTCTTTTTCCTGAAAAAAATCTTTTTCACCCACTGGGGGGTTTTGGTTTTTTACATTTTTTCCCCTTGGAATGATAATCAATAAAATACTGAAGGTTTTAGGATCTCTTTTTATATGAATTTTTGACATTCGAAAACTAACCAAAGGTTTCTTTCTCAAAAGGTTTAAAAACAAATTCTCTCCTTGTTTTGGAAAAATACGGTTTCATGGTTAAACCTGTGTTCATTTTGGGTTTATGTCCGAATCAATTGAATATATACCAAAAATAAATTTCATGTTTTCAACTGTTTAAATATTTCAAATTATATATTCTAAAAAATAGTCAATTTTCTCTCACTCGATTTCCATTTACATTTGTAAAGACCCTGTGGTTCAAAATTTTGTATGTTTAGTTTATGTACTGAGGGTCGGGGGGGGGATTTATTTTTTATTCACATAAAAAATTTTTTTTTTTCCCCCAAAAATTTTTTTTTTTGCATTTTCATTACAGTAGTCCAATCGACAGTGTTTTTAAATTTTCAAGTTAGCTGGTGGTCTATAAACTGATAATAAACAATTTTGTTACCTGACACTGGAAAGTACTGAAAACCCAATTTATTCTTGGGAAAGTTTGTTTTTTAAAAAGGGTTTTGTTTTGAAACGCATAATATGGTTTTGTCTAGTAAATGGGACAAGGGGATTTCTGAATTAGATTTTTATTTTTAATTTTCCCGGACTCAGAAACATAATACATCAGGTTTCTCTTGGAAATGGTACTTCAAATGACTTTTTTTTATTGATGCCTGGCGTTTTTGTACAATTTTAGTTTGTCAAATGATTTATCAATAATATTAGAATGGCCGTTGTTTTGGGCTTCCGAAAAATTTTCTGAAATGTAATTTTT
>JAFIRS010005178.1:0-63690 GCA_018342105.1 Gonioctena quinquepunctata
TTGAGGGGAAAATTCTTCTTCTACTCATCACAAATGACTATATAACCCCCAAAGTTTTCTTAAAATATTTAAATTTTGGCATGAGCAAGTTATTCAATGTTTTCCATTTTGATTGATGGAAAATATTTTAGAATAAGTTAGATACCCTTGGGGGAAGGTTGGTTTTAAAAAATATTCACAAAAAAAAAAGAACAAATCTTACTTTTCGGGACTCATTTTTTTTCAAAAAACAACTTATCTCAAACAAAAAGTATATAAAACAAAGTATCCGGGCAATCCCCCTGAGTTTTGGAGAGAATCATGTCTTCACAGGCATCCGACTGAGCTACAAAAAAAAAAAAAAAAATAAAAAAAAAAGGTGTACAGAGAAACAATACCCCCCATTTTTTTTGTTAGATTAGTATATGTCTCTTTTTTTTTATTAAAACTCACTAACAAATAAAATATACAAAAAATAAATTATATATATAAAATATATATATTTATATATATATATATATATATATATATATATATATATATATATATATATATATATATAAATATATATTTTATTTTTTTTTTTTTTTTTTTAACCGCTTTCTTAGTTGTTTACCAACCCCAATGTTAATGTTTTTGGGGTTTGATCACGGGGACCTTACCTTTATAGTGGGATCGAAACCACTCTTGGGATTGAAAAACTTTTCCCCAGCTGGGAATCAAACCCCGCCAGGGGGAAACAGTTGCCGGCCCGACGCTCGTTCCACTGAGCCACAACCCCCGTATATAAAATATATATATATATATATATATATATAAAAATATATATATATATATATATATATATTTTTGGTGGAGTGTGTTTGTTTGTACCTATCTTGTGGCATCTTTGTGTGAATAATCCTGAACTCTTGATCCGTCGAACTTATCACATTGCCTTTTCCCATCGTCTTTTCAAAAAACTAAACATCTCAATGCTTTCTATCCCAGGGGGGTGCATCTTAATCTTTTATTCATTAAACGTTATTTCGCTCGCGTTTTTCCAACTATCGAAAAAAAAAAATTTTGCGATGCCAATTCATTTTTATTCAGGTAGTATTCACACACAGTACCAATTTTCATCATAAAAGCGACATCTCGGCTCTGATTACAGAAACCCATTTCACCAGTCCAGCTTCCCGACCATTATATAGTGAGTGGACAAATTGAGTTTTTAGAAGCTTTCATTTTTTTCCCTTGTTAGTTGGTTTTAAAATTGAATTTTGACCGACTTCAGTCGCCCGATTTTTTTAAAATTTGGGTGGTGTTCATAATTCCGGGAATGCATTATGGATTTTTTTTGGAGGAAGAAAAAAAATGGCGGTTAAAGATGGCGGACGAGTTTGTAATTATGTCCTTTTGATTCAAACTTGGTATTGGGGGTGGGGGTTTTCGGGGTGAAGTTTGGGGTTTTTTTTTAAAAAAACCCAAATTTGGATGGCGGATAAGATGACGAACGAGTTCTGGATTATGATCCGTTTCGTTTCAAAATTGGTATGTGGGGTTTTGGGGTGGAAATTATGTTTTTTTCTCAAAACCCTTAAGATGGCTTTTTCAAGATGGCGGACGAATTTGGATTATGGTTTTGGGGCTCGGAGATTGGGGAAATTTTTTTGGTGAAAATACAGAAATTGAAATTGCGAACAGTTTCGTGATTATGGTTCATTGTTTAAAAATTGGTATGGGGGGGTTTTGGGGACCAAGGTAATCAATTTTTTGTCAAAATTGACAAATTTGAAATAGGTTTCAAGATGGTGAATGAGTTTTGTGATTATGGACCGATACTATTAAAAAAATTGGAGGTATGGGGGGGGTTTTGGGATCGAAGATTATTATTTTCAAAATTCATAAATTAAAGATGATGGCCCCAAATGGCAATGGTTTTTGTGATTATTGCCCGTTGACCCCAAATTGGCATGGGGGGGTTATGAGGTGGGATTTTTTTTTTCAAAATTCAAAGTTCATGATGGCTTTAAAATGGCAAAAAATTTTTTTGTGATTATGCCCAATTCAATTGAACATTGGTATGTGGGGTTTGGGGGGGGGAAATTAATTTTTTTGTAAAAATTTAAAAAAATTCGTTGGCGGCATCAAGATGGTAGACGAGTTTCGGATTATGGTCAATTCTACGAAAATTAGTATGGGGGGGTATTCAAAGTCGGAACCATGATTTTTTTTTTTCAAATTTCAAAATTCTAGATGGCGGCTTAGATAGCGAACGATTTTTGTGATTATAGTGCGATTTTGAAAATTGTTATGTGGGGGGTTTTGAGGTCGGATATTAGGGAAATTTTTTGAAAAAAATTCAAGATGGCCGTTCAAGATAAAAAATGAGTTCTGTGATTGGGTTCGTTTTCTTTGAGATTTGATATGTGGGATTTTCGTAGCCCGGGGTTGGTTGTTTGTCATAAATCAAAAAATTGAAGATGGTGGCTTGACTGGAAATGATTTTTGTTTTTTCCCGATTCCACCCAAATTTATATGGGGTTTCGGGGGGAATTTTAATTTTTTTAAAATTCAAGAGGTCTGGGGCGGCGGACGAGCTCTGTGATTATAATCCGAACCCATTTTCTCGTCAGAGATTATTTCAAAACTCACACACACAAGACGAAAACAAAAAATAATTATTTAAATGATTTTTTTTAATTAACTCCATGATTCCTAAAACGGAACACGTGGGTCCATGTAATAAAAATATCCCCTTTTTTTTCTTTCCCAGGAGTCTTATGGGGCCAATTAGGAATTTATTTAGCGTATGGCATATTGAGACACAAAGTACATTCAATAAATTTATAAAACCCATTGATTCTGGGTCGCTTAAAACTTCTTCTGCCGTTATAGGCCGTTTCAGGGCATTCCCCCCACGATGTTTTTGACTTTTGGGTTTTTACCGACCGAAAGAGGAGCTGACTCTTTCCCCCTTTGGTAAGAAGGGGGATCTGCCATTTCGTTCCATTCTGTTTAGCGGGACCGCCTTGGGGGTGAAACCGGTGGTGAGTTGGGTTTTCATGGGATGTCACTGTTTTTTCGACGTCCATTCCTGATACCAAGCATTTGGGGATGCCCATTCTCTTCATTGCGTTTAGTTCGGTTGGGGTTTTTCCCGATCGGAGGCGGTTGTGGTTAGCGTCCTCGATGTCTGTATGGATCGTTAGTTCCCGTTGTCCAGAGCGTTTAGGCGGGGGCAGGCTTGGGGGGGATGGGTCAGTACTGGGAGCCATTATGCACGTTGTAACGCCAGCAATCATTCTCATTGTATTGTTGAGATGTCGTCTATTTTTTGGACGGGGGGCTGTTGAGCCATGCGGGCCGATTCTGCAGCTGGGACGAGGCCCCGGGGTGACGGCGAGAGTAGGGCGAAGCACCCCCAAAACATTCCGCACTTTTTTTTATTTTATTGTTTATTGTTTCTGTTTTTTTTTATAGGTGTCCCAAACGAAAGTGTTCTATCGAGGTCACCAGGACTTTGGGGTTTCATTAGTTTTAGAGTTGTGTTTTCTTTCTGGGCACGAGTTCTCTATTTGCGATTTTTATTCAAGGGAAAACAGGGGTCTTTGTTCTGCTAGCGTTTGGTTGGAATTCCATTTCCGGAAAAATTTCCCCAACTTTCGAGATCAGCCGTTAAAATTTCCTCTGCCTTCGAAGACCGCACTTTTTGGAGTCCCCGATCGTCGGCTTTTCCATATTTTTTTTTACCCCGTTTCGGGGATGCGAGATGTATAAGTGAACAAGGGGCGCGAGCACCCTCCTTAGGGGAAACCCCTTGGGGTTTTTTGGAGCTTATGTCGGATTCCATTACGACTGTACTGAATATTCTGTCGTTCAGCATGTTGTCAAGGAGTGGGCTGTTCTTTTCGGGAAAATTGCGAAACTTATAGATCATGCCTTCTCGCCACACCTGTCAGGGGCCGAAGGTCGTGAAAGGGGGCTGCCTTTTGTTTTCTTTGGAACCCTGCTGCGATTTTTGTGGTGTGCAGAGAACGGTCAACTCACTTTTCTCGGCGAACCCCCCTGTTCATTGGTTCCGTCGAAAATTTTGGCATTCGGTTATATATAAGGCGTTCACAGTTTTTAGCTTACGGGTAATGCAATGGGTCTATAGCTTTTGGGGGGTTTCCCGGTTTTTGAATGCTATGATTTTTTATCTTTAATTTTCAAAATTTTCTGGGTGAATTTCAGTCCGTAGTATGTCGGTGAAAATTCGGCCTGCCATTTGATCGCAAATTTTCCGCGGTGTATTATAAATTCAGGACTGATGTTTATCAATCGGGGCCTTTCCGGGGTTAAGATCTTGAATTGCTGTCAGTTTCGCGCTGTGAAAAGGGCGGGGTGTTCCCTTTCTTTTGCTGAGGTTTGGGGTCTAAAGGGCCTTCTTTTATTGTGTGATCTTTTTTTCCCTTTTGGGGCTCTGGACGTTGCTTTTATGAGATGCCCGCGTTTGACGAGATGGTTCTTTCGGTCTTTGTATGCGGGTCCACTTCCTAGTTTTCTCAGGGTCCCTGCGTTTCTGCTTGAAATCTGGAAGTTAAAATTTCTAGGGTTTTTGTCCCCTTTTTTTGTCTTGCTGCATCAAAGGGTGTGGAGGAGTTCATCTGCTATTTCTTTATCACCGGTTTCGAGGAAGTTTGGATAGAGCTCGGGATTTTGTGACCATCCGGGGGCGTATTCCTTACGGGAAACCTCTTGGTTTTTTTTGCGGTGCCTATGGTTTTTCCCAGAATCTTTTTACTTTTCTCTTGGAGGTAGCCTAGGCATTTATCTAGATCTTCAGAAAAATTGTTCCCGTTAGATTCCCAAAATTCCACCTTTGGGCGGGGGGACGGGTTATTGGGGTTTGGTGCCGTTTTTATTAACTGGGTGGTGCTGGCTGTGTGGGAAGTCGCAGAGAACCGTCGTTGGACCGGTAGGATTGCATTGTTATTGTTACTTTACGGGAAAAAAGGTCAGGGTTATATTCTTGTCTCCATGCTGCAGACTTGAAAGTGAAACGGTCTTTTGCATGGAGGAGGTTAAAGGGTTTTTATCTTCACCCCTCTTACTAGCGCCTCACCGTAAAACGTCCCGTTTCTATTTTCCACTGTTCAAAAAGGGAAATACACTGGGCAAAAAACTTATTTAATTAAGATCCTCAAAAAGGGCGTCCAATGGGGCTCTATTGAGTACTCCCCCGGACAAATTTTTTTTTTTAGAAACTAAAAAAAAACGTCTATGAAAATTGAACATTTTAATTAGTAGTCTAGTTTCAGTTTTCATCTCCTTGTTCAAAGCTCATGATCTTCACCGATATGCTACCCATTTTTTGGGGGTAACCTGTTTAAATTCTAATTAGCCGACCGTTCCTGTTCTCATTGACGATTGTTCATTATATTTTTTGCCATTTCAGGTATGCATAGTTATCGTTTAAGGGTCACCCAGTGTACGTACAGTTTTTAAGTTTGTCCATTTTGGACACACAATGGATGGTGGTTTTCAATAGGCATTCAATGGATATCGGCTGTGGGGGTGTTGCCTTCCTTTCCCTCATAATATTCATATGGATGTGAAAGGGGATAAGAACATACAAAGGGGAATCTATATAATAAATTTTTCGAAAGTTCGATTTTAAAAAAAAATATTTGGATTTTTCATTGATAATTTAACCAAATCAATCAAAGCTGATTTCAACTGTTGGTATTTTGATGCGGCTCCATGGGTGGTAAATCTGATGTAATTTTAGAACAGTTCAAAAAATAATTTCAACATCAAAAAAAAATTGGTCTTAAATTGAATTTTGAAAATGCGAACTATATTTTTGGGACGCCCTGAAATGACATCCCAAAAAAAAAATTTAAAATTTTTTCCCCTGGTATGAAAATTATGAATAAAAACGGGACCCTCCTTGGTGCACCCCATGTCAGAAGAATTTTTGGCACAACCCCTAAACCCAAAAAGACTAAATCTTTAATTTGATGGCATCCCGCATGGATTCCATTCGAAGCATATTGGGTATTTTCTTCTGAAGAACTGTCACAAACCCAAATTGATAAAACATTGAGATGTTGCCCGACTTGGCGCTGTCAAAATAACGATCTCTTCGACTCAACCCCGTATGATTTTGGAGCAGATTACTAATAATAATTTCACCCTTTTCCCCGTGGCTTCAACAACACTTCCGAAATGGGGGTGGTCGGGGATGACAAGCATCTTCACTTGCTTTACCAGCTTTTTTTCCTTCTTGAAGCTTTCAACATCAGTTGATAAAATTTTACCTGATTTTTTTTCCAGTGTTGATGTTCACTAAAAGAGGTGAATCTTATGGTGTTCTAAAACTGGAACCTCTACCATAAAAAAATTTCCCAAAATCCTGGGATCTTCCTCTATCAATTGTCATCTAAACAACCCCTTTGCTCGGCTGTTAATTCTCCTTCTAAAAAAGGGACTGAAGGCAGTTGGTACGAAAAATCTCAACGCCTTCCAGTTGCATTCCCTTTGGAACTTTATTGATGATGAATTTCCGGGTTTTGGGGTTTACTTTTGGGGCCATTTGGGGATCATAAATGGATGGGGATTTATCCAACGAAAAGGCCATGGATTGAGGTAGATTCTTTTCCCGGTTCTGTCATTCAACGAAATGACTTAATCAAGGAGTTTATCAACGCTGATATTCCTGCGTCTTAGAATTGGGGGAATCATTCTATTTAAAGGGCCCCGAGGGATGTCTCTCACCCATGGAGTCAGGAAAACCTTTAGTGGGGGATTTTTGGTGATACCGTTGCAGCATCCTATTGATTCCACCAGAAATGCTGGTGGCTGCAGATTCGCTGAAAAGCCAAAGAAAAATTCTATTTAAAAGATCAATATTTTTTTATCCGGAGAATTGAAACCTTCGGTTCATTTGGTGAGCCACCAATTATAATCATTTTGGGGAAAAAAAATTGATCAAAAAACAGAACGAAGAGAAAGGATTTTTGATACAACATTAGACCCCATCCAAAAGGAAAGCAACGTCAATTTCCCGGGGTTCATTCCGCTATAACGTTTGGGTATACTTTTCGTCCACAGAGAAAAATTTCAATAGTATCCAAATTATTTTCGGCAAATCCGGAAAGATGTTTTGGGGTTAACCCATTCCAAAAAAAAAAACCATCTCCCATATCTTTATCCAATCGATTTCGCAGCCTAAGGGTTTCCCTTTTAAGGCGCTCCAAGATAGAAAAATCATTATAAAGATTCCCCTTTTGAAGAAAAATAGCGGTGAGCGCATCCCCCAGTTATAATTTTATAAAACCCACTTGTGTTTAAATAAAAAACCTTGGCTTAAGGTTTAAAAAAATTGGAATACCGCTTTATGAATAGCCAAACAATGTTTATCGAAAAAGATGGTTGCTCGGTATCTGAGAAAACGAACAGAAGGATATCAACACAACATACAAAAAAGGGGTCTTTGAAAAAAGTTTCGAAGAATTAAAAAGAACTTTGGTCAAAAATTTCGTCTGATGTGGTGGTTAACATTTTCTTTAAAAAGCCTGATAAAAAATTTTTACCCGTTTTATGGGAACCTCAACGGATGCAAAGGAATTTTTTGATATTTATTGGGAAAGGGTTTAGAAATGTAAAAGAAAAGGAAAGGCCAAACCATGTTCATAAAATAGATGAAAAATTTTTGCGATAATGAAAAGGCAAAAAAAATCTTTGGGAAGATATTTTGAATGGACAACCGTTTTCGAAACTTTTTTGGCAACTGAAAATCGTTGAAATGTCTTTTTGGCCATTGTTCTTCACTTTACCCATTCTGGGCCCCCCTATTCCAGAGAGTACTGGCAAACCGACTGTCGAATGTTTAGACTTGTTTACTGGGAAAAATTTTGGGTGATGACGAAAAAACCCCCTTGTTCTAAATGAAGGAAAGGGGAAAAGAGAATCTTTTTTATCAAAACCCAAAATTTTAGAATTCACTTGAAAAGATTTTCGCAGATGGGAGATTCAGAGAAAAACAAATGTTTTCATTTACTTCCCTCTCGATGGTTTTATATGAATATTTATGCAGTAGATAACGCAGCCCGTGTCGCTAAACTTGTATGCTGTATCCAACCATATTAACAACTTTTAAAGGACACTAACGGCTTACGGAAACCCCTTATATTCACGAGTACAATGACTGAGAGTATCACCGCTATCACCAAAAAAAAATCGGGGAGAAGTTTTTCTCTTTTATGATAAGAGGACACCAAATCAAATTTTAAATAGAACATTTTACTTATTTACATTATTTATTTTATATTCATCTTACCTTAATAAAACAATTAATTAAAAAGTGTTATCGAAATCGGTCCTTACTTTTTTGAGAAAATTTTGCAACGTTTCAACCCCAGGTGAGGAAGAGACCTTGAGGTGTACCCAGAAAATTTTATTTTCAAATATTTTGAAACATGTGAAAAAAACACAAAATTATATACAGGAAATGCGATTTCAATTCTTTTAACGCTAGAATGAAAACAATTTAGAAATTTTGCTCAGAGGCATATTAAATAGGATAGAGTTGGGTAAATTGAAGAAGGGTTTTCACCCACCAACTTAGTTGCAAAGCTACTTTCGAAAGTCTAAGACCTGTATGAGTTGAGAAGACCGGGACCTTACTTTTAAGTGTGATCCGAAGTACTTCCCGGCTGTTAAACGTGGAAAATCTGAGGATTGATATCTATGTACCAAGAATGTTCGGTTGGTCATATATCTCGTTCTGATCAACTATACTACTAAAATATTTTTATATTTTATTTCAGCGACAGAGAGCAGGAGTCGAACTCAATTAGTCCTATGATTTGCATATACAATTTTTTGGCGATTTTCAAGGTTTCCTTTAAATGAAATAATACTTTTGTTTCAAGTCGATTTATGCTTGAGCATATTATTTTTCATTTACTGTACTGCGTTTGGATGTTCCGTTTTAAATGAATCACTTAGTTATGGCACCCTCACACTCATCATCTCGAAACCAAAATAAAATATTCAGCTTGAATATTATTTTCTATGTATTTGTGCCACAATCTGTGGTGCCATGTAAAATTGGCAACACCGCCTTAACACTCTAGTATGAGTTCAGATTATTGTACACAAATATTACACACTTTGCCCGATTTCTCATATTTTTGGCATCTTCACACATGATTCACAAATACAGATATTTATGGCATGGGATGCCATAATTTGAAACTAATAATTCCTGTAATTTGGAGTGTATCGGAGATCTGAAAATAGCTGAAGATCCCCAATAGATGGATCTACCAGTATGGTTGATACAATCAAAAGTGCCACAATTGAGGGATATTCATGAGATGCCACAATTATTCTGATACGTGTATGTGTGTGTGTGTGTGTTGAGATAGTTTCTCGGGTTTATGTCCGCGTTCTGTGTTCTTGGTCCTCAAACGGTCTGATTCCACTACATTCCGGCAAATTCCCATTTGCCATCTTTGGGTGATGTCTAGAAATTTACGGGGAGGTTTTCCATCAAACAAGAACATTTGAGAAACTCGAACAAATAGATCTAAGCTTCCATGTCAACTTACCTTCCTTCGACACTGCAGAAACCGAGGATATTTTCCAGGTGTGTTAAGTTAAATAACCATCGGAGAACACTGGCTTTGGAGGATATCCTCATAAGCTGCACATAACCTCCAGCTAAAGGGTGTTCAACTTCGCCATCGCACCATCCATATACCGGTTGAGAACATCACCAGCAACGTGGAATCGCCCGATACAGAGATTAAGGACAAAGTCACACAGGGGTCGATACGACAAGACATCGCGTATATACTACGCAATTCAAACCACCGAGAGAAACATTCCTCACGAAGAATTCCTGGCAGTGAAATCTTTCCGGAAAAATGAAAAATATCACCATTCTACCGGCTGACGAAGGTAAGCAACCATAGTTATGAACAACAAAGATGATCCAGCCTAAAAATAAAATATCGACAGACTCAACCACCTACCTGGAAAAGACAATCAGAAACCTAGTCAGGAAGTCACCTATGATAAGGAAACCAGACAAAAACTCATCCCAAAAAGAAATAATCAAATGTCCCAAACTATATGGCTTTCCAAGATCCGCAAACCAGGGGCACCTCTCAGGCCGATTGTCAGTTCTATAGGATCACCAGTACATTTATGATAACTAACAATACAGACAAGTAGAGGAAGCAACCAATGGGATCACCACTATAATCGGTCATCGCAAAACCCTTTTCATGGAAGGTATAGAACCGAAAGCACCCACAACATCGAGCTCAAATCCAAAAATATGGCTGAGATATGTTGATGACATTCTTGTGATTTGGTCATATGGACATCAGGAATTATCGACATTCTTCAACCACTTTAATGGAATTTATCCGCAGATAAAAGCACTTATGGAAGCAGAAGAGGCCATCTAGATGTTATGACCACAAAGAAACCCGACGGCACCCTGGGTCACACAGTATATCGCAAGAAAATTTACCCTGAATGCAAATTCTCATCACCATCCACAACAAATCCCTCTCAGTGGCGAAGACACTGATGGAAGAAGATGGGTGGACAACGACCACATAAAAGGGAAGTTGGATAATATCGGAACGACCCTCCAGATTAATGGATACCCAAAAAACCATCAAAGCAGCATCCAGAGTCAAGAATAAACAACGAGAGACTAGGAACCACCGATTTGCAAAACATTCTTACCATACATAAAGAGTACAGCAGACATGATCAGCAGATTTACCTTCAGAAATCCCCCAAAGACCATATACCACTTTGAGTGCAAGGAGTTCATAAAGTACCATGTGGAAATTGTGAAGAGACAAACATAGGCCAAACAAACAGAAGAATAAACATCCGCAAAGAAGAACACAAAGTTTATATACGAAACAAGGAGACTACATCGTCACAATTTCAACATGTGGGGCACTGTTGATCCAACTGTATCGTGTCATCTGAATCTGCATCCGATTCAGATTCATAGTCGTCCGACACCTCCACAAACTCAGTCATTGGAATATTCACTGACGTGTTTGGCGCCTCCTCGTGCATAAACCACAGTCGTTTTCTTACTAAAATGGAAACATCTTTCATCAAAGCTGGCAACTCTTTCTTGAGAAACAGCCGGTAGTTATACCCATTCAACCCCTAATGAAGAAAATAGGGTCCAATAAAATAATCCTCGCATACTCCAGCCAACACGTTAACGGAAAACTGCTCCTGGTGACGGGATTCCAAGATTGCATGTGGGTTTTCTTCAGTCCAAAAATGATTATTGTGAAAGTTTTGGAAAGTTTCTGGAAAAATTGGCTTCATCGGTGAATAACATTTTACTTTCAAATGATAGATTTTCATATACTTTTTGAGGAAACCAATGGCAAAAGTTCATCCGTAATGGAAAGTCGCGGGGAAGTATATTGCATCTTCTTGCAAAGAACCAACCATCTGAAGATATGGCCTCTATTGGATCAGATATTGGCCATGATATTGAATCCGCTTCACAAATATCTGATTAAGTTGACATATTGAATGCTCGATTAGAAGTGAAGAAACTAACGGAATGCCATCATTTGAATAGGAATATAACTAGAGTAGTGAAGATGAGCATGCATCCTCTACGTGCTGAGGTTGAAATATCGGCGCCCTCCGCAAGAAACAACTTAATAGGTGGGAGATGCTTACTTCCTCCTTCCCACTGCATAAATACCATACTCACTCCTCAAGAGCTCATTCGTAAGTATTCTTCCGAACTTGTAAGATGTCAGAATGTAATAACGCAGCTCATTGCGTCGAGGAGAATCCTCAAAGGATTTCCAATATCGACAATCAATTGAACTTCACCGAAGGTTTCACTGCTGGATATGTTGAAGACATGATGGTTGACGATGTACAACCGAACATGATGATGATGATATATGAAGGCGTAGATTACGACATATCAAACGAAGTGATGGTGAGAAGAACAACTTCACCCATTTCCCAAATGGATGGAAGAACATGTTATATTGTCTCTCTTGTGGAAGTCAGAGTGTTTTGGAGTGATATTTCTATGTATATGGTGCTTCCGCAGATATCTGATGACGTTTAATAATCGCCAGGGGACGGCGACATATGATCATGTGGAAATCCATAAGATCCACACGCCTGCAACAGCTTCATTTGAATGTTTCGGGTGTAATAATTTCCTGCAACTGCGATCAATAGAAGCCTGCCTGATAAGTGATAATTGATCGAGTTTGTGATCGTTTAATGTAGTTTTTATTGGGGTTTACATGTATTATGGCTTGGTAAACACAGACTATTGCGGGGTTGGGGCAATAGTCCATACTCCATTCATTTTTTTGATGTATTTGATATCAATATTTTTATATGTACCATTTTTTGTACTGAAAAACTGAGTTTAATTATATTCTGACTTCAAATATTGCTGCACCGCTACGGGAACAATGACCAATAACTGTCAGTAAGAAATCACCGTATATACGTATTAAGTATCAATATTGATTATAAAGACTGCAAATAGAAAGCCAAAACAAATGAAGTATGACCATATTGCTCGCACTCTTGCCAATCGGTAATGTTGAATTGATGCGCATGCGCAAAAATGGTGGCGTGACATGTATTGGTTGGTGTTCGGTTGCCACAACTACGCGCTGCCAATATGACAAGGAAATACATATATAACCCGACTTCACTTTCATTTCATTGCTCTTATGGCCAGTTATCAATATTCGTAGTGAATAAATATATGGAAATCATGAAGTGAACTTCAGCATTTGGCCATATCAAGAAAATCTGTCGTCATTCAAAACGAAATTTTATGGCTGAATAATAAATATTTACAACAATTTTTATGGAAGATCCAACCAGGTATGCATTTATTCGACGAAGAGTCCATCATTACGTTTTGAAACTTTATTAAAACGTGTTGTTTGTGCTCATTCAAGATGTCTCAGTTTATCGAATCTTTTGAAGTTTCCAAGATTTATGCTAATTGCATTTTATATGGAGAGCGAATGAAGGAAATGGATCGCCCTTGTCACAGATGAGTGAAGCTACTATGCCGGCAGAACGTGACTTTGTCCAGCAATCTCCTGAAACCAGAGAAGTATTCATGCTTAATCACCAACGAAATGAACATCTTAGGGGTACGCTAACATCAAAAATATATGGGGCTAAAAAAACCAAGACTATCGAATATGCGGAACCACCCAATACCGCCATGGCCCACTGCATATCCAACCCTACAAGATATTGAATCCGTTTCTGGATCGTCGAAGGTAGTGGAAGCGACATTACCAAAAACCGGAAACGAGGGGTATCAAGTAAACTTAAGCTTGTGTAAGCAAAAAAGATGATGATTGCGGCGATATAGTGTGAACAGAAAGTGAATAACGGAAGAAAATAATTTAATGCAGATGAACAAGAGTGCGAGAAAAAAGTCCAAGAATATCAGAATCTTGACATATATACCATATCATAACAATATATATATATCGAGAATAAGAGAAATCTGTTTCGAATCCAAAAGAACCCACCATCCGTCTACAGCCTGTTTCATGGTTTCCCAATCATCAGGACGGCCTGTGGTCTCTTTCAAATTCGTATCAGATTTCTCGTAGGTTAAAAGCCTTAGACCAATACAAACATGTGAACAGCATCAGATTATAATAGTGAACCATCAGATATGTAGTGAAGCTTAAACCTAATACGTGGAATTTTAATAGCACGAAATTTCGTGCATATTAAGAGGTCACCAACAAATGTGTCAGATAGACCTACCCACGATACCAATAGTCGTACTCCTCATGCGTTTAACGCAAACAAATATCGAGAATAAGAGAAATCTGGCCTAAGGCTATTAACCTACGAGAAATCTGATACGAATTTGAAAGAGACCACTGGCCGTCCTGATGATTGGGAAACCATGAAACAGGCTGTAGACGGATGGTGGGTTCTTTTGGATTCGAAACAGATTTCTCTTATTCTCGATATTTGTTTGCGTTAAACGCATGAGGAGTACGACTATTGGTATCTGACACATTTGTTGGTGACCTGTTAATATGCCCGAAATTTCGTGCTATTAAAATTCCACGATATTAGGTTTAAGCTTCACCGCACAGATTATAGGTGTCACTATCTATAATCTGATGCTGTTCATATATATATATATATATATATATATATATATATATATATATATATATATATATATATTGTTATGATATGGTATATATGTCAAATATAAAAGTTAAAATAGGGTACAAGTAGATAGACTACAAGGGTTCTGGCGCAACCCATATTTTGGGGTGGGTTTTGGCGAGTGGGTGAGGGGGTGGTTTTCGGAAAGGTGGGGGTAGGGATGATAGTGGCGGTCATGGGCGGTTCGTTGTGGGAGGGGTTTGTAAAAAATGGCGGTTTAATGAGAGGGGTGGGGTGGTGGTTGTATGTGGGTAGGGAGAAAGGTTGGGGGTGAGTGGTCTGTGATTGGTCGCAATGATGGCAGCCATGTTGTGTATGGGAGTGTGTGATTGAGAGTGGGGGTGGTGAGAGCTGTGATAGGTCGTGGGAGTGGTGATAGCCGCCGGCCGCTATCCAATATCCGAGCAGCAGCCATATTGGAATGGGAGTGTCAAACAATAGCTGTTCTGAATTAGGGGGGATGTTATTTTTTTTTAAATTGAAATTTTGATTTTGTATTTCCGTGTCTCTCTGAAAATAACCATCCTTCCCGTTGCGCCGTAAGAGGTTTGTATTCAGTTTCAGACCTCGCAAGTCTTCGGGCTCTTCGAAATCTGAAACGTCGAAACGCGCTTCTCTGTTATTTTCTGTGAAGTTTCGATCCTCCGGAACTTCCCAGAAACTAACTGAACGCCCATATGGTTCCAGACAGGGATTTCATCCTTCTCCATATGGCTCTTGGCGATCAGAATGCGCCTCGGCCTGACTCTTAACCTTTTCTATATTTATACGCGGATTATTGTGGATAAACCCATTATCCCACCCCGTCGTTCTGGCCCGTCTCTTCCAAACTTCCACTTCCTCATTTTCGGAATGGAAGTCTGGGGAAAACATTCGACCACCCCCATGCTCGTCCGCATGGGCCTCAGATTTCCGAAAAATTAAATTTGGAAAATCTAAATTTGGAAAAATATCAATGTTATCGTTAGGCACGATTTGGTGCCTCGGTGTCGACTCCTGCGTCGTCACCGTCCGATAACCCCCTGAGACAAAGTTTCCCGGGGCTGAAGGCCCAGAATGCCGAAAATTATTTCCCCATACTTTATCAAAAATTGTTTTATGTTTCTCTTCCAACAATTTCCCCTGTTGACGCTCCTCCACAGTGAATCCCCGATTTACACTAATTGAAAGATTCTCTGTTTCCCTTAAATTTTGATCCCTCAGAATCCTCCTGGGAGAAATGTCAACTCCCCTCGTTAATACCTGTGGACTCTCCCTTACCACCCTACGCGCCCTCAGAGAATTAACCTCATCACTGAATTCGCGAGCAAGGGGCATATTTTTCTCGGAATTCGCTAATTCCGGCAATTGTGTTGGCAAGGTACAAACGCGCGAATCACACATGAGCTCACGCTCCTCGGGGTTTGCAAAAATCAAATTTCCAACAGGATACATTACTTGACTTTTTGATTTCAAAGTTTGAATATGTGACGGTTGGCCCAAGCTAACCAACGTCACTGGAGAACGACTAATGAGATCAGAAGCCCTGAATGCCCCCGCGTTGTCTTCCGAGCACAGAGAAATTGTCTCTGAAACGCGTGCTTGTTTAAAAGAATTTAAATTGAAATTTGGAGGTGTGGTATCGTGTGTGTTCGTTGGACTTTTCGTCGAACGGGTCATTAAGTGGTGGCCGTTCATACTAATCGATTCACAAAAGGGCAAGCCTGGGAATGACTTGAAAATTTTCACGGTTACTAAACTGAACAGAGGCGTAGATTTTTCGCAGCCCGACCTACTTTAGGAAATTTACATTTAACCTCTGTCTCGCAAAACCAATAAGGATTTGGAAAACCTGCGTGCAGGAAATGTTTGGGGAAGGACACTTAGACCAAGGAAGCCCCCTTCCGGGTGCCCGGAAACTCGGATTGAGAATCCCTTTTTCTTCCAGCGCGCAGCTAATTAAGCCCGAGCCTCTGCACCTACGAAAAACGCTAGGTTCAACAGAGACCAATTAGACCATCCTTGTAATCTCACTTAAGAAAATTTACCAAGGTACGTCCTTGAGCCGCATGTCTCATTTGTGCGCCAGCGTTCCCAGATCTGAAAAACTTCTAAAAAATATCCTGATTAACACCCTTAAAAGAAAGTATGGTTAGTACACTCAGGAAACAAACCAAACGAAGCCCTATTCTCTCAGACGACTCCCTGAAATCACGTCTCCAAGGTCCTGGACGAAAATCGCTCTCGATGTTCCCAGAATTTCCTTGAAACGATGCAGCACTCGACGTCGCGACGTGCTGACTTCCTAGTAGCTCGGAAACGAACTGCTTCCCACTGCTTTCCACTGCTTTCCACTGCTTTCCACTGCTTCCCGCTAAAAGATGGGTGCCACGCCCTGGAATATCTTCGTGAAAAATATCGACGCACTAACACTGAACACTGCAAACTGCCAACTGCAACTGAAAAACTGGAACCGCCAACTGAGAGCAAAAAAACCGTTAGTTCCATATTTCTATTCTCGCGGATTTGCGCGAAAGTCATTAATTGGCTTTTGACTGCAGAAGGGGCGTGTCCGAACCACTCGCGATATACTCGCGATCCGCGGGTAGTTCAACTCCTTTGCACCAATCACCGCGCGCCATTCCCATTTCGTACCCTAAAACAAAACGGAGGGAATATCAATCCCCGCATGACTACGCGATCGCAACTGGTGTCCCGTCAGTTCAATGCATTTTTTGGAGAAACCGCGCTCCGCTAATTTCTATGAAAACCATCGAAACGTTTGCAATTGAACTGTGGAAACCAATTACGATTCAAGGAACCGTCTATACAAATGTCTATGACAAAGAAAATTTCACATTCAACGTGAATTGTAAAAGTTATGATTAATTTACGAAAGAGAAAATATCCTGTTCTGGGGAAACTAGCCTTTTCAGAATAATGCATTCTGAGTGCAATGACCATTCTACCCGCAAATCAAGATATTTATGAATCTCATTCTCCCGTAAAATTAATATTTATTCAAATTGATTCTCGTATCGAAGGAATGCAAGAAATGGCCCATTTAATATTCAGTTTCCAAGTTCATATCGGTTCACCGACCGATATGACCTGAATCTGATGGCGCCTATCCCAAAATCGGATTAGAGAGTCAATCGTTAGGGTGGGTCGGGTACACGACAGGTTGGTGATCCGATCTTGTCACCAGTGGCGTACTTAATGACGGTCGGAGTCTTCAAACCTGTGGGCGTCCCTTCCAAACTATAATTAGGCCTCGAATGTAATTACTAATTAACTTATATTAACTGTTGAAATAGTCTGCAGCCTACTTCGGTAGAAAATATAAGTTTTTGATATATTCCAAAAATAAGAAAACGCTCGCAATTATGCCTCTGATAAAAATGAGTGAATTCTAACATTCACGCATTCAAATACAAAATTTAGAAAATAGGTTCTGTGAACCTTTAGCCATTACTTCGATACGTTCTTTCCAAAAGTTACAATTACTTTTTCT
Organism: Gonioctena quinquepunctata; assembly: GCA_018342105.1. Lineage (NCBI taxonomy): Eukaryota > Metazoa > Arthropoda > Insecta > Coleoptera > Chrysomelidae > Gonioctena > Gonioctena quinquepunctata. The sequence continues at coordinate 17,708 of JAFIRS010005178.1, forward strand.
TTGTATAGACGGTTTGTGGTACACTCGTGAACAACCCAAAACAAGAATCCAAGTTTGAGTTGGAAATAAAAATTACGTGTTCCGTAACTAAACCAAATTTCAAGAACGAGGCGGGCAAGGGCAGTACGCGTTCTGCACCCAGTCCAAAACGCCAAGTCTGAGCTTGTCAAAATAAAAGTGGGTTCCGTACCCTAAATTCAAACATTGGCCTTTTCCGGTTCTCACAAATGTACCGGGGAATTAAAAATCAAATACTATCCTATATTTACATATCGTTACTCTAATATTCTATTGCCTAGAAGTATATATACAAGAATGAGATTTTCGAAATCGACAAAAATAGCGATTTCCGTAACACCCCCCCGCTAGAAAGACTTAATTTTGTTGGAGTCGTCTGTATTCACATGGTATTGTGAGCAGCAACCTCGACTCAGGAGACAGATGCGCACGAGCAACCTCCTCGTTTCACCTCTCATCTATTTCCTGACCCAAAGAGAGGGAAAGCAAAAATTACTTGACAATCGACGTATCTCATGCCCTGCAATTCATGCAAACCATGACCGCTAACTGAGTTTGTAGGATCACTATACCAGACAAATCAATGCAAGTGTATAGCCATCGTTACAGGTCCGGCCTACAGCCTCATCCAACGGTATTAACCTTAGCGAGCAAATCTGCTGGTTGTGTTTCGATCTCTCCTACCTGATATATTCTATACAATACTACACTTCATCATCGGCCTCTCGATGTACCATAGCGGTTACAACGAAAGTTTGGCTGGGAGCTTTATCCTCGGAGGAATCACTCACAGTCCTACTTCTATGACGATGCTGCCGAAAAACTTCTTTCTTCTGGCTCGCAGGGAGACGCGTCTGGGAGCCTTTTCCAACAGGACGACTGATGGCGACTATACGAGAACGACGTCTCAAAGGTGGAGCACCGGTCCGTATGGGTGACACCTGGGTTTTTGGGCGGTCCGGTATGACAACTGGTACCTCCGGGATAACAACGGGGATAGGCGGATTCTCAACAGAATCAGGACTAGGAATTTCCTGTTGTGAGGGACTAAAGACACGCACGATACGTGAGGAATGCCTCCAACGTTTCGTGGGTGGATCGACCGTCCTCAAGGACGCATCTCCGGTTTTTGAACACTCTGGATCCCGGTTGTGCGATTCGATAGTTGCCCTGGGTGGCTCAGCTACCACCGTTCCGGGACTTAGCGAGGGCTCTACTCTACTCTAGGGGTAGCCCTTTCTCGGTTGATCAGATGTTCTTCAAGATCGCCATGATCTGAGAAATCTGCAACATCGTGCCCTTCATCAGGAAGTGAGTCTGGCTGACCCGGATACTGCACCACAGTATTCGGCAGAACTCGTTGAGCATATGGTCTTATATTGTTTAAATGAACAATATGATCGACATCATTTCGCTCTATCATATAGGTATCCCGTCCCAGCACTTGCTTTATAGGATGGGGACCCGTCATTGTTTCACCGAAATTTCCCTTTACGAAATTCGTCACCAGTACCAGGTCCCCCACTTGATACTCTCGCGGTGGCGAATTATTTTTATCAGGAAACAAATTTTTCTGATAAACCGCTTGTCTTCTATGTGTCCGTACAATACGGGCCTGCCTGTCAGCAGGAAGATTTCTAACATCATACATAGGAATTACCCAATCACCCAGGCGAGGTGGTGTATATCCCAGCAGGAGCTCTGCAGGGGTTTCCTGCGTAGCAGCATTCCTGCGATTCCTAAGCGAATACACAGTTGTGGCAAGGTGTCTTTCCCATTCTCGCTCAGGGCGATCAATGAGTTTGGTTCGAAGAATCTTTTTCAATTCTTGAACCTTTCGTTCCACCGGATTCGATTGTTGATGATATATTGGAGAATATATCGCTTTGATATTTTTATTCTCCAAATATCCACGATACAGATCACTATTGAAAATAGTGCTATTGTCTGAAATGATGACTTGTGGGCAGCCCCACCTGGCCAAGATCTCCTGATCTGAAAAGCCCACTATTCCCTCAGAATCAGCAGCAGGGACGGCTTTCGCCTCAACCCACTTGCTGAAAAGATCTACGCAGATCACGATATAGCGATTACCTCGTTCTGACTTTGCGTATGGGCCCAAAGTGTCCACCGATACAGTTTGCCAGGGCCTCTCCACTGCAGTAGGTCGCAATGGGGCGGCTGGTTGATGCCGTATCGCCTTCGTGCTTTGGCACACCAGACATCCACGAACATACCCCTTTGACATACTCTGCCAAGCCTGGCCACCAGTAATGTCGGCGAATGGCTTTCGTGGTTTCAGCTTGACCGGGGTGTCCGGCCGTTGGATGGTCATGGTAATACGCTGTGATATCTTGCCGTAGTTCATTTGCCAAAAATAAAGTTTTACGATTTCCTTTGTGGTAGTACAAGACTCCATTGTCTACCACAAAGTCCCTAATCAAGACTTGATCTGCGATACTTTGAGGTCCTTATCTCTTCACAGGTACGCAACCTCGCAATTCTACCGAGGGTCTCAGGATCACCCAATTGCCGACGAATAGCAACTTCGTAGGGCGTCTCGACCACGTTGACAGAGGTGTTACGCTCCAGCTTGACTTTCATCGGTGGTACCCCCATACGATCCATATCGTCATCGAGATCCTCGCCGTGGCTACCTTCGGGGTTTCGTGAAAAGAAATCAACTAGCTGATTTTCTTTACCCGCGACGTGCTCCACAGTGGAGGAATACTCTTGCAGGAGTAGTGCCCACCGTGTCAGTTTCGCTTTCGCGTCCTTGAACTTGTCCAGCCAAGTCAAAGCCTTACTGTCGGTTCTCAACAAAAACTGCCTATTCTCTCGGTAATGACGATAGCGCTTAATAGCCCACACGATTGCTAGACATTCAGTCTCATTCACATGGTAATTGAGTTCCGGGCCTTTCAGCTTCGCACTCGCATGTGAAATGATCCTCCTGTCACCGTTTTCACCCACTTGATAAAGAACGGCCGCCATACCTATTCCTGAAGCGTCCGTTTGTAGTACAAACGGCAGAGTCATATCTGGTCTAGCCAATACCATTGGTCTAGACGACGCTTCCTTGATCTTGGTGAACGATTTTTCAGCCTCCCCAGTCCACCAAGAACTACGATTCAAATTCTTTTTCAACAGATCGGTTAACGGCGCCTCCAATTCCGCGAGCTTTGGAACAAACTAACGAATCCAGCCTACCGTACCTAAAGAACCTCGCAATTGCGAAATGTTCTTCGGCCTCGGAAAATCTTGAATAGCGAGAACATGTTTTTCGAGCGGCTCGTTAGCGTGCTCTGTGATTACATGCCCCAAATACTCAAGTCTCTTTTGGGCGAAGAAACATTTCGGCAACGAACACCAAAGTCCGTGAGCTCTGAAACGCTCAAGAACAAGACGTAGATGAAGATGATTTTCTTCCTGGAATTCTATAGATGATGATGTCATCCAAATACCTTGACAAATTTGTCAATAAACCCAACAAAACAACTGACATCAACCTTTGAAATGAACCAGGAGCTGCGCAAAGCCCAAAAGGCATAGAATTAAATTCATAGCAGCCTCCTTCCGGTGTTGCAAAAGCGGTATATTTCTTGGAATTTTCTTCCATAGCCACCTGCCAATACCCGCTTTTCAAATCAAGGCTAGTGAAAACACTCGCCTGTCCAAGCTCTTTGATAGTCTCATGAATGTTCGGCAGAATAGTTGCCTCCGGAACAGTTTGAGAATTCAACTTCCGATAATCCACACAAAATCGCGCCGTACCATCCTTTTTCGTAACAATGACGACAGGACTCTGATAGGCGGATTGTGAACGACGAATAACCCCAGCGGCTAGCATCTTATCAACTTCGCGTTGAATAAGTGCTTTCTTTTCATCACTAACCTTATAAGGACGAAGCTTAAAAGGTGTAGGATCCTTCAAAACAATTCGATGTACGGCAGCCCTCGTGACAGGCTGACGTGGCGACTCATAAAAAACATCCGCAAACTCCCTAACCAAGTCTACGAAATCTTCTTTCATCTCTTCTGGTAACTGCTCTTCTTCGATCTCAGGAAGTGGATACTCCTTTGGCGGAGAATAAATCTCCTCCGCCAAAAGATAGTTTGTCTGGGACTTTTTCCAACGTAGATGGTACGTCTTGCAAAATCGACCATCGCGTCATTTGATGCCAGCCAAGGGCAGCCAAGAAGAAGATCCTCGACAAGATCATCCACCACTTGCACTGTCACGGTATAGTCCACATCTCCGATGTGTACTACCACATCTGTCTTTCCAAGACTGTATGTGTCTACCCCGGAACAAGCAAGCTGCAAAGGTGTCACTTCTTCGGAATCAACCTCCCAACTACGTGGTAACAAAGTACGTCGTACAAGACTCAACGAACTTCCACTGTCCACGAGAGCCCTAGCACGCAATCCAAAAATCTCGACATCACTCCTCGGTATTTCTCCATAACTCTGAACAATCCTATTGTTGGGAGCTGATCGCTCCCGAGTAAACAGATATTTTCCGTCCAACTCAGGTGTTGCGACAATATCCAAATAATCTTCATCTTCCAAGTTGGGACCCATTTCGAAATCATTTTCGGAAATATTTGAAACCAAACTGCCTTGCAGTGTTTCATCATCCTCTTCCTTCATCAGACGTGAGCTGCGCTGCAGTGTCTCCCCGTCTTCCTGATTTAAATCCGGGCTGCCATGCAGTGTCCCGCGATTTTCCAAAATTTTTGGTTCCGAGCTGCGAAGCAGAATCTCGGCAACCTCCTGTATAATCGAATCATCTTTATGATTCTTTGAATCTGCGAGATGCGAGCTGTCAAGCAGTGTCTCGCCATCCGCTCCATTTCCACTGAGCAATAGTCTGAACGGATTATCAATCGATACATCCGAACCTAAGAGTGTCAGTTCTGAGCTGCTGGGCAGAGTCTCAGCAACAAACTTAGTGCTATCCTCAGGCATAACTGAATTCGAAAAGTCCTCAACTTGCTTACTTGACCCAATAGTCGGTATGGCAAAATCTACAAAATTTTCCACATCTGTATACTCATCCGCATTACCAACCTGGCATGACAGACTTTTTGGTACACCCTGTACATCGTCCTGCCATCCAGTCAAACCTACAAAAGGAGAAATACCTTCCTCAACGATCGACCCCCTGCTAACAAATTTCTAGAATCTTGTTGCACCTCGGGTGACGGAACGCAAACATCCCTCTCGGACTTTACCGCTTGAAAACGGTAATCCCTATTCGGCGGACATCCCATTGATGAAATTTTTGGAGAAACTTTCATCCCATAGTAATCGATGCTCAAGTTATGTTTTCTCACTGGAAAACATTTTTTTCGAGAAGTATTTTTACGACACGCTCCGATTCGTGTAATAACTTCATGAAGCCTTTCACGTTTTTGTTTCAGCGGTATCGCAACCGCTCGAACTACCCTTTTGGCTTGGAATTCACGATGAACGACGCTCAAGAAAGGGGTCGGTTTCTTAACAGAAACTTTTGAAGATGGCTTTTTGTCAACCTTCAATGGGATTGGAATTTTCGCAATTCCACCAACTTTCTCTTTTAAGCTGCAAGGGCTTCTTCGTTTTACATCCGGCGATGGGTGAACTTTTTTATGCCTACCACCAGTGGCAACAACAGAAACACGATTTTTGGGAATAGGGATCCCACTGGAAATTTGTGGTCCCTGTTTTCGTGACGGCAACAAGTCACTCGATACCTCAAATTTTTCCCCCTTTTCCCTATTCTTAGATTTAATCGAAGAAGTCTCTTCTGGCTGTAACATATTAATGTTATTTATACAGGGTAGCGAATTACCTTCATTCGAAGAAACTTGGCGTCAGTGCTAATCGAAAACACCCTACTAGTGATTGCTTCCGTAGTAGCATTAACGCGGGCACCCTCATCAGTCAAACGACCGATCTTCTCATGACTTCGATTTAGTTTTTGTACGAGTTCAGGGTCCTTGGCAAACCCTTGTCCTCGTTTTTTGACTTTTTCGAAGTTTCATTCTCATTACGGGGAGGCTATTATTAGGGCGACCGTTCGCCGGGTTTTGATTGAAACGTCCATCTTGCGATGCGGCCTGTGGCCTCGGCCCTTCGTTCTGAAAACGTTGGCTCAAATTTGGAAAATTTCGAGGTGGTGAATAATTCTCCCGCCTCCTATTTTGGGGACAATCAGACATCCAATGATTTCCTCCGCAATTAAAACAATCCGTTTTTTTCGAATAATTTCCATTATTGAAAAATTTTGAATCTTTTACAAAACCTCTCTCGTTTTGTGGAACAGTGACGGTGTTTCGCCAAGACTCTTTGTCGAAAGAAACTGCATTTTTTTTTTCGATGCGCGAGTTGACGTTAGTGTCCCTTTCTGGACGTTCGTGTAAAATCGCTCGTCGTCCCGGTGGCTCTCTGCGATGCTGTTCACTGACAGACTTATACGAGGCATCGCGGCGCTCGGGCGAGTTTTCACGATTTTTCTGTTTGCTTTCAGATTTCAGTTGCGAATGCAAATTCTTTTTGTTGACAATCAGCGATTCTATTGCGACCGCTTTTTGAGTGAGGCTTTCAATAGTCTGAAAACTATGAAGTTGTAAATAAACTCGAATGTTAGGACTAAGTCTATTCAAAATCAAACGAACAATACGTTGCTCCTCCCATTCCGGGTACAGACGCTGAGCTAAGCCCCATTTCCCCAAAATGAAGGATGCGACGTCTTGTCCTTTAGGTTGGTCAGACCCAAACAATTCTGACTCTAAATTTGAGACCAAAATCTCACCGTTGAACTGTTCCTTGAAACGGTTACAGAAAAACGTCCTGGTTGTTGGACAGTTCGCATATGAACGTGCCCACGCCGCGGCTGGACCTTTTAGCCAGTCGGACGTCATTTTTACCCATTGAGTTGGGTGATACTCAACTAAATATTTTTCGCAATCTTCCAAAAATTTTATTGGGTCCTCGTGAGGCAACCCGCTGAAGGTTGGAGGTCTGATTTTTATAATAAAACCGGATTTATCCCTAATCGATTTCTCATGAGAAGGGGTTCCCCTCCCTTTACCTTCAATAGCATCTATTAATTTTAATAAAATGCTATCTGTACTAATTTGCTCCGGTGGAGAATTTCGAGGCGGCTCTACAACTCGAGTCTGCTCGAAATAATCCTGCCGTGCACGACGAGGAAATTGTTGGTCGTACTCATTTTCACCATAATTTGGTAAATTTAAATTTGTTGGATTTGTTGGGCGCCAAGCAGCCGTTTGTGGTCTGCTAATGGGAATATTCGCATTCTGGTATTTATTTAAATTTTCTAAAACATGAGTTCAGAAATTCTCTCTAGAATACCTCAGCCCCACGTTGGGCGCCATGTTCTGAATTAGGGGGAATGTTATTTTTTCAAAATTGAAATTTTGATTTTGTATTTCCGTGTCTCTCTGAAAATAACCATCCTTCCCGTTGCGCCGTGAGAGGTTTGTATTCAGTTTCAGACCTCGCAAGTCTTCGGGCTCTTCGAAATCTGAAACGTCGAAACGCGCTTCCCTGTTATTTTATGTGAAGTTTCGATCCTCCGGAACTTCCCAGAAACTAACTGAACGCCCATATGGTTCGAGACAGGGATTTCGTCCTTCTCCATATGGCTCTTGGCGATCAGAATGCGCCTCGGCCTGACTCTTAACCTTTTCTATATTTATACGCGGATTATTGTGGATAAACCCATTATCCCACCCCGTCGTTCTGGCCCGTCTCTCCCAAACTTCCACTTCCTCATTTTTGGAATGGAAGTCTGGGGAAAACATTCCACCACCCCCATGCTCGTCCGCATGGGCCTCAGATTCTCGAAAAATTAAATATGGAAAATCTAAATTTGGAAAAATATCAATGTTATCGTTAGGCACGATTTGGTGCCTCGGTGTCGACTCCTGCGTCGTCACCGTCCGATAACCCCCTGAGGAAAAGTTTTCCGGGGCTGAAGGCCCAGAATGCCGAAAATTATTTCCCAATACTTTATCAAAAATTGTTTTATGTTTCTCTTCCAACAATTTCCCCTGTTGACGCTCCTCCACAGTGAATCCTCGATTTACACTAATTGAAAGATTCTCTGTTTCCCTTAATTTTGATCCCTCAAAATCCTCCTGGGGAAACATCAACTTTCCCCATGGAATTAACCTCATCACTGAATTCGCGAGCAAGTGGCATATTTTTCTCGGAATTCGCTGATCTCGGCAATTGTGTTGGCAAGGTACAAACGCGCGAATCACACACGAGCTCACGCTCCTAGGGGTTTGCAAAAATCAAATTTCCAACAGGATACATTACTTGACTTTTTGATTTCAAAGTTTGAATTTGTGACGATTGGCCCAAGCTAACCAATGTCACTGGAGAACGACTAATGAGATCAGAAGCCCTGAATGCCCCCGCGTTGTCTTCCGAGCACAGAGAAATTGTCTCTGAAACGCGTGCTTGATTAAAAGAATTTAAATTGAAATTTGGAGGTGTGGTATCGTGTGTGTTCGTTGGACTTTTCGTCGAACGGGTCATTAAGTGGTGGCCGTTCATACTAATCGATTTACAAAAGGGCAAGCCTGGGAATGACTTGAAAATTTTCACGGTTACTAAACTGAACAGAGGCGTAGATTTTTCGCAGTCCGACCTACTTCAGGAAATTTACATTTAACCTCTGTTCGCAAAACCAATGAGGATTTGGAAAGCCTACGTGCAGGAAATGTTTGGGGAAGGACACTTAGACCAAGGAAGCCCCCTTTCGGGTGCCCGAAAACTCGGATTGAGAATCCCTTTTCTTCTAGCGCGCAGCTAATTAAGCCCAAGCCTCTGCACCTACGAAAAACGCTAGGTTCATCAGAGACCAATTAGACCATCCTTGTAATCTCACTTAAGAAAATTTACCAAGGTACGTCCTTGAGCCGCATGTCTCATTTGTGCGCCAGCGTTCCCAGATCTGAAAAACTTCCAAAAAATATCCTGATTAACACCCTGAAAAGAAAGTATGGTTAGTACACCCAGGAAACAAACCAAACGAAGCCCTATTCTCTCAGACGACTCCCTGAAATTACGTCTCCAAGGTCCTGGACGAAAATCGCTCTCGATGTTCCCAGAATTTCCTTGAAATGATGCAGCACTCGACGTCGCGACATGCTGACTTCCTAGTAGCTCGGAAACGAACTGCTTCTCACTGCTTTCCACTGCTTTCCACTGCTTCCCACTGCTTTCCGCTAAAAGATGGGTGCCACGCCCTGGAATATCCTCGTGAAAAATATCGACGCACTAACACTGAACACTGCAAATTGCCAACTGCAACTGAAAAACTGGAACCGCCAACTGAGAGCGAAAAAACCGTTAGTTCCATATTTCTATTCTCGCGGATTTGCGCGAAAGTCATTAATTGGCTTTTGACTGCAAAAGGGGCGTGTCCGAACCACTCGCGATATACTCGCGATCCGCGGGTAGTTCAACTCCTTTGCACCAATCACCGCGCGCCATTCCCATTTCGTACCCTAAAACAAAACGGAGAGAATATCAATCCCCGCATGACTACGCGATCGCAACTGGTGTCCCGTCCAGTTCAATGCATTTCTTATGGAGAAACCGCGCTCCGCTAATTTCTATGAAAACCATCGAAACGTTTGCAATTGAACTGTGGAAACCAATTACGATTCAAGGAACCGTCTATACAAATGTCTATGACAAAGAAAATTTCACATTCAACGTGAATTGTAAAAGTTATGATTAATTTACGATAGAGAATGTGCAATAGATTTTCATACTCATTCTTTCGAACGAAAACATCTTGTTCTGGGGAAACTAGCCTTTTCAGAATAATGCATTCTGAGTGCAATGACCATTCCACCCGCAAATCAAGATATTTATAAATCTCATTCTCCCGTAAAATTAATATTTAATCAAATTGAATCTCGTATCGAAGGAATGCAAGAGATGGCCCATTTAATATTCAGTTTCCAAGTTCATATCGGTTCACCGACCGATATGACCTGAATCTGATGGCGCCTATCCGAAAATCGGATTAGAGAGTCAATTGTTAGGGTGGGTCGGGTACACGACAGGTTGGTAATCCGATCTCGTCACCAGTGGCGTACTTGATGACGGTCGGAGTCTTCAAACCTGTGGGCGTCCCTTCCAAACTAAAATTAGGCCCCGAATGTAATTACTAATTAACTTATATTAACTGTTGAAATAGTCTGCAGCCTACTTCGGTAGAAAATATAAGTTTTTGATATATTCCAAAAATAAGAAAACGCTTGCAATTATGCCTCTGATGAAAATGAGTGAATTCTAACATTCTCGCATTCAAATACAAAATTTAGAAAATAGGTTCTGTGAACCTTTAGCCATTACTTCGATACGTTCTTTCCAAAAGTTACAATTACTTTTTCTTTGTATAGACGGTTTGTGGTACACTCGTGAACAACCCAAAACAAGAATCCAAGTTCGAGTTGGAAATAAAAATTACGTGTTCCGTAACTAAACCAAATTTCTAGAACGAGGCGGGCAAGGGCAGTACGCGTTCTGCACCCAGTCCAAAACGCCAAGTCTGAGCTTGTCAAAATAAAAGTGGGTTCCGTACCCTAAATTCAAACATTGGCCTTTTTCGGTTCTCACAAATGTACCGGGGAATTAAAAATAAAGTTACAATCAAATACTATCCTATATTTACATATCGTTACTCTAATATTCTATTGCCTAGAAGTGTATATACCAAGAATGAGATTTTCGAAATCGACAAAAATTGCGATTTTCGTAACACCCCCCCCCCGCTAGAAAGACTTAATTTTGTTGGAGTCGTCTGTATTCACATGGTATTGTGAGCAGCAACCTTGACTCAGGAGACAGATGCGCACGAGCAACCTCCTCGTTTCACCTCTCATCTATTTCCTGACCCAAAGAGAGGGAAAGCAAAAATTACTTGACAATCGACGTATCTCATGCCCTGCAATTCCCGCAAACCATGACCGCTAAAATAGCGATTTTCGTAACATAGCTGCATTTGTCAACGGCATTGGTCGGACGGAAGACTGAATGGCCGTGGGTGTGTCCTGCCTTCGTCAACGGTATTGGTCGGACGGAAGACTAAATGACAGAAGTGTCACGTGAGCAGTGAATGGCGGCGGCCATTTTGGAAAGTGGGAGGAGTCAGCAGTGATGATGCTGCCATGACTCAACCGACAAGTCTTTGCAGGAATATTATCTACGTCAGCACTTTCCTCTTATCAGTTGTTTATGTAAGCGACCGGATATCGGCGGCATCCTTTGTTTACATTAACAAGATAAGATATCGGCGGCATCCTTTGAAAGAGTTTGTTTACATTAACAAGATAAGAGAGTATGCAGCTGCATGGTTTAAGTGTGGGATAACTTGAATATGAACGCAAATCCTACCAAGGTCAAATACGACTTGAATAAAATTTTAAAACGTTACCAAATACACAGGGTGGATCGAAAGAGTGTTTAGAGGAGGAGAAGAACGAAAAAAGTATATATTGGAGTTTTTGTTGAAATGACGTCAGTTGAGGTTATGTCGTCGATGACAGAGCAGTATACACAGAAATTGGAACAGTTTCATCAAAAGTCAGAGCTCTGAACGAAGAGTTACAGTTTTATGAGAGAAACGGAACGTCACAAGAAAATGAAAGAGTTGAATCTCTGCACGACACAACCATCAACATCGAAATATGATTCAAATGGTACTAGTGACTTTGATTCTCAACACCATCTTATACGTAGACATACCGTATGATGATGATGTACGAGGAGTAGCGGTTTCTTTCAAAGATGACGATAATCAGTCTTGGATTCCAATGAATCGAACAGCAGGACTTCGAAGGGTATTCTTCACCACAGACCTACCACCCCACCTCGAAGGCGATGACAACAACACCATAATCGAGAAATATCAGCTCAAGTTTGAAATGAATGATTCTACAAGTACAGTGATGCCATGGAGAAGGCTTTCAACGGCAGCAGTAGCGATGACGTCACCAACGCCGCCACCACCACCAATACTACCACCCTTGGAACATGAAATATATAAGATTTTTGTGCTCTCATGTGTTGTTATAACCATAATGTTTTTTGCTTTGGCGAAATTCCTATTCAAAACTGTAAAAAGAAGCTTGGAATCGTCATGTAATATCAAAATAAATGAATAGAGAGTCTAACCTGACTTTTATTTCACAAACATACGGTGTACGTGACGTGAGCCACGTATACCGTGTGTGGGTGTGAGAGAGATACCTCTGACGGTTTCCCCTCTTTGTTTTTCATTTCAAACTTGGCTTTTTTCAACTTTTTTCTCAACTTTATTTTTTCCAATTTTTTTCTCAAGTACTTTAATTTTTTTTTTCTCAAGTATTTTCAACTTTTTTCACAACTTTTTTTTTCTCAACTTTTTTTTCAATTTTATTTATTTCATTTGGGAACTCAACCCCACCTGAAAGAGAAAAGGGGAGAAAGGAGAGATGGACAGAAACACTGAAATACGCACATACATATTTATTTCCTAAAAAAACAATTCTAAAATAAACTTAATTCGGTAAGATATATGTACACAGCCATTGGTGAAGATATTGGGTGTTCCTCTGGGCACACATGAACTTCCCGGTGTTGTGGTAGGCCAGGGTAGGCTCGAATTTGTCTGTCGACCAATGACTTGAATCATAGAAGGCCAGATCGTAGATTTCCACTCGGTACGACAATCCCATTTCCAACAATTTTCCTTTGAGGAAATCGTATTTTTGGTTCCTTCTCACATGAATCCGATCAGCCTGGTAGGATAGGTGTCTCAGTAGGATGTCATCCATGTCTTCATGAGCTATCTAGCCGGTGTCGTATGGAATACCATGCATCGATTTTTCCAAATATCTTATGGTGCGACGGTCTTGAGCATCCAGGTTGGTATACGGCACAGGTGTCTTGAACAAAAAGTTGTTTCGCTGACTGCCGACGATTATGGACACCTCCTTTGGATAGGAGATGCCATTGACTTGGAAGGCTTGAATGTCTACGAATGCGATACGCATGATGGCTGGACGATGAATGATTACCGCCGCCGCGCCGTAGCGATCTATGTCAGGCTTCTCATCGTTTCGGAGAGGGGATGATATTCCATCATGCAATCGTGAATGATGATGCAATAGACACGAGTCCGATTGGGGAATCCCGCGCTCGATTCGATATCCAATCGTACGTCAACCGTACCGGATATCATAGTTTCTTCCTGTTTTGAACAATCGATGACGAATAAGGCGCGATATTTGAAACCGAGGTAATCCAAAAGTGTGGACATTCTCATGGAATTCGTATAGCTGTCGAGAAATTCCGTATAGTTGAAATGCGCTTCGGTATAGTGATTATTAGCGAAATTCAAGTGTAGACGTTCGTTGGGCCAATATTCACCGTTCAAAGTCAAACGTATATTTTGGATGTTGACATGTTGAAAGGTGGTAGGATCGACAGAAACGTTATCTCGTACATTAGTTTGGAAACACACGATGACATAGCGTGGCCTTTCAACACTGGTACTCGTCTTAACCGACCATATTTCACGTTGAGCATTTTGCGTGATCGAAGGAAATTCTTTCAATTCCCATTTTCGGAACGGTTTTACTATCGGTCTGTCTGTCTGTATAGACCCTATCGATTTTTCATTTATTTCCGCATTAGGAAACATGTGTTTAACTTTCGATTCAATACTATCGATCACAATTCGAGCCGTAGTCGTTCCCACCGCATCATTACCTGCCTCACGTATAATGACACAATCATTATCATTTCGGGCTCTGACAAATCGTAGAGTTTGACGTCCACGCGTGATCAGCGGGTAATCGTTGAAAACATTGAGAATATGACGGAGCGGTACGAGAAGGCTGATCGAATTGTCATCTTCATTCAAAAAAAGCAGATTGGGGTAATTCCAACCGCCTATAGCCAAATGCTGAGAATCCGTAGGTTCGTAAGATAATAGACCTCTGATGGTACTCACAATTCCTGGATCTCGAACCGATTCAATTTCCCGAGCACTCTCGCTATAATTGCAAGAATCGAAAAGGAAAGCACCCACATTAGGGGCCAATGTAACGTTACCTCGCCCATTATTTAATACAAGTCTACCTTTAATCAGCAGCAGGGATAAACTCATGGCAAAAAACGAGTCCACCTGATTGATGCAAAATTCCACGATATCGTTGCAATTGAATGCCTTCGCGAACGGAGTATAAGTTCTGTATTTGGCTTTACGAATGGACTCGTCAAATTTCGGAGACCGATACAAATCGAACATGGGCACTGAGATGGAAGCATCATCGTTGTCTCTTCTTCTTTTGAAGTTCATTCTGATGAATCAATTTTAAATCGATGGAACGGGGAATGGATTTATTCGAAGAGGTTATCTGCTGCCGCACGACCCGCTCGCTTGAAGGTTTCTGCAATAATGACGTCGTGACGTCACTCGCACCCCTTTCATTACTACCGCTGCCTCTGCCGCTGCCACTGTCTATTATTAATCCCATTTGACTCTCGCGACTCTGAGTTCCAAAACCAAAGTACTTTTTTCCCCTTGAAAATCCACAGGCCTACCGTCTTGATCGACCACCAACACCGTAATGTTGTGGATTTCACGTTGCGGTATTACAGGTAGATGGAGTAAATTCGAAGGTTTTTCGTCTATCGCGTAACCGGGGTCGGAAGCTATGGGGAATTCATAGATCGTGTGCGCAGGCGTGTCACCATCGAAGGCTCCCGAAGTAACACTGCACTTGATTCGTAATGTCGACACCTTTATAATGTTAACAGGTAGATCGGAATAATGCATTTCGTTGGGTTGAAGCACCCTCGGAGAAAATCCCAATGTAACGCCTATGCTATCCGTCTCCACGAATGAAATGGCAAAGTATTTACTGAAGATCTCGCATTTTAACGTATTATTATTGGGTTTGAGAGAGAAGGCGACTTCGCGGTCTTCCGCAGGTAGCGCTATCTCTTTCTGTATGAACGCCTCAATATCGGCAATTTCATAACACGCTTACGGAAATTCAATGGTACGCATCACGTTAGATCTATCGTAATAGCGGAATTTCCGACCCTTTTCAATTTTCGGTATGGTATTGTACGAGTGAAAAGATCGAAGCGACAACTCATATCCTTTTTTCACATTCAATTCGATAGGGGTGCGAGGATAAAAGGAGAACACGTGATTGTACTGTTAACTCTCAGCAACATCGAATGATGACGAATGACACCACCGCTCTGTGACAGCATTTAAATACACACTTTCAATCATACATCATTTATTCAGACTTAGAATTCAAACACAGATGCCGCAATTTATTCCATTATAAGTCTGATATTGACGGTTGCTGTAGAAAATCCTGACTTTGCCGCTGCTACCGCCATTCAAATATCTGACCAATTCCACCATCGGTTTCAAATTCCCAAACGAATCGAAATACTCTACTGTATCGTTGGTTTTTCTTTAAGCTACCCAATGAGTGCCGCTGTTTCGTGACAGGTCCATGTTGACGATGGCACATTCGTTCTTCCGAAGACCGCTAGATGGCAGGGTGTCGCGCATGAACACACCTCGAAAGTGCGGGATTTTCAATTGTTTGGCATATCGCACGATATCGATGTCGTATAGCGCTCTATCAGGTAGCTTTATTGGGAGTTTTTTTATTCTTCCAAGAGGAGTCCATAGCCACCCTTGGCATTCTTTCTCACTTACAACCCCTTTCCTATGGATTCCATGGCCTTGTGATGACGTTTATCCTCTTCCATTTTCTTCTGGGCATTTTTAGCATCCACGAACGTTTTGGCAATGGCTGATGCTCCGCCGCTCAGTGCACCTAGAGCACTAAGACCAGCGAATATCGGTATCAGTGGTAGGACACCACCTGACTTTGCTTCGAAAGGTATTATGCGGGGTACTTTGACTCGACGTTTTCCACCCAATTTCTTGATGGCCACTCGAGCCACTTTCAGAGCATTAGATGCGGCCTGTTTCAATGTGGGAGACGGTTTCAGGGACTTGGTGATTTTTTTGATAACATGTCGTTTGAATGAGGCCTTACTGCGCATGCCCATACCGAGATTTCTCTTAGCTTTCATGGCTCCGGTGACGAGGAGAGCGTTCGCACGTTCTCCAAAACCCGAATCTTTGGCTTTGACTCGTTCCCAAGCTCTATCTTCAAGCACTTTATCCGCCTTGTGTCTATCTTCAAGCAATTTGCTCTGCGAATAAGCAATGTCGTGATGTTTGCAAGCAACGTCCAATGTATTGATACCAGGATCGCCTCGTGCTAACCGTTCTTGTAGCCTTGTTCCAGCTGTAATAATAATAATTAAATGCATTCGAGAGCACCGAAATAAAAAAATGCATTCGATGGCACCGAAATACTATAGGTATATGAAACTTACGTCCACAATACTGATAGCCACCTAGGAGATGAGCTTCGAACGGGAGCTTGTTTATCAGACTGTTGAGCACACCTTCACCCTCGTACACCAACATGAAGACTGACGTCACAGCGATGACATCACTAGTTATATAGATTTCAGCTGAGGTTCGATGGGGTGGTGCCGGGTGTTGATGGGTGTTGCCGGGTGTTGATGGGTGTTGATGGGTGTTGATGGGTGTTGATGGGTGTTGATGGGTGTTGATGGGTGTTGATGGGTGTTGATGGGTGTTGATGGGGTTGAGGGTGTTGATGGGTGTGAGGGTGTTGAGGAGGTTTCTATAAATATGATTGGTATGGCAGCGAGTGCCAGTTGCAGTGTAGACGTCGAAGAGTAAACATGTCCCTGCTACCTGATAATGACTGTTATGGCATTACTTTGAACGGATTGAAGTATTTCATAGGCAGAGAGCCTATTGAAATTGAAGACACTACATTGAAGCTGGGAAGTGATTCCTTTGAACTGACTGACGGGTTGAAAGAACTTCTTACCAAAAACCAACCAATAAATTTCACAGATCGAGATATGTTCAATTATAAGACCATTCTGATGCCAACCAATGCACACAAGAGAACTGATGGAAAAATTAACACAAACAAATCATGCAAATATAGAAATATAATATCCAAGATATTTCCACCGCAGAGAAAATGGAGATCAAAGAAGGGGATACAGTACTGAAAAGGGTAGCCACCCAAGAGAAGATATATAACGATCACCCTGTAGATTACGATCAGAACATGGAGATCGTTCAGCAAGAGCACACGCTTCCCATCGAGAACTTTGACGTTCACGATGTGGGGCATAGAGGCGGTGGTGGTGATGGAGGGGAAAGTAAACATGGCAGTCTATTCCCAAATTCCTTCCGAACCGTTATCTGTGGTCCTAGCGGATCAGGAAAAACGAACCTTATGCTGTCGCTACTGTTGCATAAAAACGGCCCCAAATTCGCAAATGTCTACGTCTATTCGAAATCCTTGTATCCAAGTATCAATTCCTAGAAGAAGCGCTAACGGTATGGACGAAATTGACTATTTCCCGTACAGAGACAACGATGAAATCATCTCTATGGAAGATGCCCGATCTCACTCTATATTCATCTTTGACGATGTGGCCTGTGATGGACAACAGAAAATCTTATTTTCTATCATTCTTATATTATGCTCAATTTCAAGTTTCATTGAAAATAGAGGAGTTAGTTAGTATCTTAGATTTAATGCAAACAAATTTCAAAGAACAACAAGAAAATTTATTAGATATTAATATGTATGCCATTAGAGGATCACTTCATCCTTTAGTGATTAGCCTAATAAGGTTAATCCATGAATTATCAAATCTTCAGAATTACACAAATGAACGTAATTTTCCTGTCAGCCCGCTGATGGAAAATACCCATATTTTATACAATATGTTACTAATTTGTATTACTATAGGAATAACATTGCTTTTGTACTATTGATTCCATTAGTGGATTCACGCACATATGATATCATGAAAATTTCAAGCCTTCCCACATTCGTAACTGAAAATAAATTTGCATTTATCATGCTTCGAAAACCTCTATTGATTATCGATGCAATGAAACAGCATTTTTTTATGATGAATGAATTCGAATTGTCAACATGCAAATCTCCAATACCAAATATCTATATTTGTGAGCAAATAAAACCTATTCTTCTAGTCCACGTTCATGGCGGATGCGAATCGAATAGGTTCGTGCCGACAAACGATATTCCAAAATCTTGTAAAAAGAGAATTGTACAATTAAATTCTCCAATTTTTATTCAACTAGCAGATCAAAATTATTGGCTATATGCAGTACCAATTGAGGAATATATAAATATAAATTGTAAAAAAGAAGATAAAAGAATTTCAGTTAAATTATATGGCACTGGAATATTTCAAATAAATGCAAATTGTTCAGCTTTTTCGAAAACATTGATTCTTACACCTCATTAGATATTGAAAATGAGATACATTTCAATCTCAGTCTATTAGATACAATTAAAATTCCCAAACTAAATGTTCCAAAAATTGTCGAGTCAAACGATATGAATACACTTGCCAAGATAAGTCAAGACATTGAGCTATTATATTGCCAAGGAAGTCAAGCTGACACTTCAGTGTTTGAATCCAGACCACTTACTTTGCACGCATCTCAGTTTATTCATTGTTAGCAATTATTTTACTAGCGATATTTGGTTACTGCCTAAGGTTAAAAACAAATGACACAGTTACTGAAATACAGCCGTCAGCTGATTTAGATTTACAAGCTAATGTTGGATACGAGGGAAGAGCAGAAAATTGTAGCAACCCGAGATACAATTTTCAAAATCAGGGTGTGAAGTACCCTTCACACCCTCTACGAGGTGCTACTGTTTGTTTATATATATATATATATATATATTCCATTGTCCATGTAAAGTTCCTATTGGTCGAATACCATCACGCGACAGCGTCGTATTGACGAATATAAAGTAGAGAAGCATCGTTGAAACGAGGATTATTACATTTTGTTTCTACATAAGTGTGTACTTCTGTTGGTTGTGCCGGTTGGCATTTTTCGTAACCTGCAAGATTCTTTATTGATATACATCTAAGTGAAGATCATCAACTTTATTTCAATTCCAAACCCCAAATTACAACACAACAAAATTTTCATTAGAACAGCCATATGAGAAGCTAGACACACCAAATTATGAACACTTAATAGAATTTATGTTAAATGAAAATATAGAAAATGGGGAAAATTTTTGAAGAGAATATAGAGAGAAATATTTTGTGTATGAGAGGAATGAATGTGAGAAATGAAAGTGATAATAATAATTAATAATAGTGAAATATAAATGTGATTATAAAAATGAAAGTTATGATAAAGAATTATTGAATAAATATAATAAGTTAATTATGTATGAATCATGAATAGCAAAACGTATGTGCACAAAATAGAGGTAAAAGAAATAGAGAAATTCAAATCTAAAAATGATCCAATTTCATATAAAAAGATAGAAGTAAGAAAGATAGGAAAAAGTTAAAACGAATAATAGAAAGAAGTACCAGTAATTATATAAATCCAATAGTTGTAGTTGTAAAGAAAAATTGCGAACTTAGATTATCTTTAGATGCCAGGGAACTAAATAAAATCACAATACCACAGTATGAATCTCCACTTAATATAGAAACTCTCTTTGGCAAAATCACAAATGCTAAGATGTTTTCCAAAATTGATTTGAAGCATAGTTTTTTGGTTAATACCATTACATGGAACTTCTAGGAATTATACAGGATTTAAAATAGGAGGGGTAGTTTATAGATTTTGCGTTGTTCCATATGGTTTACAATCTGCTTGTCCAGTATTAGAAGAGTGTCTGAAGAATGCCCGACAGAGAATAGATAAAGAATAATAGAATTTTAAATGAGATCATGGAAGAATTCAAAGAAAGGCAAGTAAATATATAAAGAGAGAAAATAACGGGAAACAAATCGAACAAGATTAAAAAAAGGAGATTTAGTTATAGTCAAAGCATTGAGGGTACCTAATATTAACAAGGAATATGTGCAAAATTACAATTATCATTTGAAGGACCATATGAAGTAGATAATGAAGAAGCTGAAAATAGCTACAGACTAATTAATCCTTATGATAAAACTACTTTGAGAGGAGTTTTTAATATAGAAAGTATTTATCAATTCAACTAACTATAGAATGTTGTCATTTTTATAATTTTCCAATTTGAACCAAAGATTTCCTTGATAGGTTTTAAAAAAAGTAATATTAATAACCTTGGTACAGTAATAAAATTGATATTCAGATTCAACTAATCTTGAATATAAATTTTAGGCAAATTGTTATGATATGGTATATATATCAAATAAAAAAGTTAAAATAGGGCACAATTATATTTAAAAACTGCATAAATACCTGCTATGATTGTTTTTATAAATTTTTTTCTGTACCGTTTGCATCTTGAAAACCTTTTGCGCGTTTCTAGTCGACGCAGATAATACAAGAGGGTGGCATTAGAGTTTTTCTATTATCATCATCATTTTTGATTAGTTCATTCAATTGGCACAACCTGTGGAAATATACAAATCCAAATCAAGAAATAAATATTCAGAATTCAACTAAACATTATATTTATACACAAGAAACATCCTGTACACAAATTAGAACCAAAAGGCCACATGATAGGCAAATGTCAAATTATTTTTCTTTTAAAAGATCAAAATAATGAAATTTGAGAATACAAAAATGGTACATGTGTATTTTGAAGAAAATATAGTGAATAGAACTATGTGTAGAAGTCAACTTTGAAAATAAAAGATGCATAATAGGTAGAAAGTAGAATAATGTGTTTAAAAATGAAGTGCTAATGGTAAAAAGTGATATAAGGTAACAAAGAGTGATCATTACCAAGGACAAAGAAAAATAAGCCGGAGGGGAGAAAATGAAGCATTTCAGAAAATTTGATCATCGAATCTATGGGAAAAATGCCAATAACGCAAGTATATGAGAAACATTGATACATGAAATCAGTTCAGAATCAATTTGGAACCTAAGATTATCAAGAAACTACTTACCAGGAATTGGAGGTTAAATTTCCATATTTGACGTTACCAGCAGTAAGGGGGCTGAACATTTGAGACATCCACATGAACATTCCACTAGAACATGCCAGGATTTATGTGAGTGCAAGGTACTTTTGTTATAACCTGATATATGGGGAGACTCTAAAGACCCCACCACTGACCAGTTATTGTTAAAACCTGAGTATATACAGAGTGTTATGAATACCCACACCACTCCGAAAACCCAAGTGTTTGTCGAACCTCACAGTAACCTTTATTGAAGAAACACTCTAGAAAATCCAATAGAAGGATTTTACAAATACCATCAATTGATGTCTAACTATACTGGTATTATTTGTATGCACTCTACTCAATACTAAATCTTTTTCACACTATTGACAGTACAAGAGTGTGTCTTACAAAAAGTCATTAGAGGTTCTATACTGAAGTTTGTGCAACTAAACATTGACACAAAGAATGTACTTAGAGAGCGGTCAAATCCAAGTAATTCCTTCAAATATATGATCGAGGTTCGTTTAATCTATGTACTCAGTCATACCTCAAGCTATCAAAACAGATGAAATAATAATAAGGTTGTAAATTTAAAAGATATAATTAAAATCAATATTCGAAACAACACACAAAACCATTAATCAACAAATCGTATAAACCCATTGTATATAAATTCACCAGAAAATATGGATGTAAAAATAGCAATAAAATCATAGCAATAATCAAATCATATCAATTACACAGTTTTATAATTTTGAGGCATGAACAATATATTTTTATTCAAAGATAGATAAATCAATCATAGTAATATATTCTAATACTTATTTCCTGCGTTATCAATATATTCTAAAATTGTATTTATCAAAGTTCACAAATCTCAAATACTCAAATCAATTCTCAGGATTGACACAATTAACATGGTAATTGTTTTTCTTCATTAAACAACCACCTTAGTATGTTGTAGGACTTTGAAACATAATAGCAAAATTTCCAATAAAAATCAATGGAAAGCATTAATCATATTATACATATTTCTGAAACAAGCCACCATCAAAATCTGATGAAATAATAAATGTTTACCAAAGTAATTGAATTACACTTCAATGAATTCAAAGTATGAATGAGGAAAAATGTTCATTTTATAAAGCCTGGTACCCAATAAATCAAAGAGAAAAAATATGTAGTCTCACCCTGTAATAGACACGATGTTCACTTCACTAAAATCAATTCCGTTATTCAATCTGGAGAAATCCCGATAAGTAATTTATTATTTGATTTACTACTGGAGCAATGATGGAGTCGGATGAATTCTTCTAATTACATATCAATGTATGCAAAAATTTTAGAAACTCATCGGTGTGAGTTCTAATGACTGGAGCCTTGAAACTTGGTTGCATCTGATTAACTTGAAGTAGAAAAATCTTTATCTTTTTGACTAAAACATTTTCTGATCAAAATATCTCAATTTAAAATGCTAATGTGCATTTTAAAATACATACTGACTTGAAATGAATACTCGAATGAAATACCGAATGGAATACCGAATGGAATTGTTCCAACTCTTTATATATCCTCGTTTTACCACATATAGAGAAACTATAACCGACTATATGATGACCAATTGGCTTGGTGTTATTTTTAAATATAATTATTACATTGTCTTTGCAGCGGTATGACTTCTTAGGGTCGTTTATAAATAGAGAATCTATTTTTCTGATGAACTCATAATTAGATACTATTTTAATGGTACATCCATGTTTGTGAACCTTTGTTTCAACTTCAAGGCGTTCCACGTGTGGTTTATAAATAATTTGGTCTCACGCATAGTTACATGAAATTATTTTTAAAAATGTCTGGGTTCATTGAGTTCAATATTCGTTAGGATAGAATAATTTTTCCGTAATAAGAAGTTATATTTGAATACTGAATTTTCATAGTTTACAGGTGAACGTTCTAAATGAATATATTCTTTCGAATCATATTTCTTTTCCAAGCTCTATAAGCAGATCATGACATTCCTCCCCATTCTCAAGCTAAATGATTAATTTCAACACTTAATCATTTAGTATAACCTCATATTATAGATATTCAATCTATGGATTGAATATTTTCTTTCTACTTAACTCTGATAGTCACATCTAGCCTCAAATTTTTCATAATTTTAAATTTCGATAATAATATAATTAACTTCCATAATGTAACATCGGTTTCTATCAATTCTAGAAACATCTGCTTTTTCTTAACTAACATGCACACTTACAGTAATTATATGGAATTATCTTCCATATCAATGATAAAAGGACAATCAATTTCAATAATGGGTCATAATTATACTAATTTTTATTTTATTTTTTCTTAACCTAACATGCAATTACAATCATTTTTGTGTATAAAAACATCAATAATAATCATTACCAGCAATCAATACAGTCAATACTTAATGCGATATAAACCCTCTCTGCTGATTGTCGCCGCCTATGGATTGACCTGATACTCGAAATCTTCACGGTTCTCAACATCTGGAAACCTTTAACTAGAACCCATGAAAAGATTTGATTTTTGTGTCGATCATGGAAATCTGGAATGTTTTGATGGAGAAATAGCGGGTAGTTCGTAGTGGCTGCCCATCTGTTAGGTAGTCGGTCGGCCCTTCAACTTCGCTACATATATCGCAGTCGGAAATTCGAGTGCTAGTTTTTGTGAATATTGTGTATCGTTTAGTGTTAGAAACAGTGCTTTGTTTCCTTCCACCATGTAATGGATACAATCGCAGTCTTCTATCCCTCTGGTGGCTAATAACTTGATATATTCAGCCTGGTATTTGTTAAAATACAAAATGCTGTAGGCTAAATGAGCTGTCATCAGTTTGGTGGATACCAAACTTCCCCAAATTCACATCAGTCATCAAATTGTTGACAGACTTCAACAATAACTGCTTCCTGGTACCAAAAATCCTTAATGCACTGGAATACTTCAAGCAACATGTCCATGACTATTTACTTGAAACAGGTAATTTAATTTATACACATATGTTTATCAATTAATTTTAACTGAGTCAATTTCGCGCATATTGTTCCGATTCACTAAGTTTTTCCGGTAATGCTAAAGTCTCTGATCTTTTTTTTTTTTAATTGGTTATTACAGCGTTCACTTATTATTTCACAAAGTTCTCGCACCTTTCATTTTTATTTTTACATTTGATATATATTTTAATGTAGAGTTTCATAAGTATTTCTCTTCCATACAACTAAGTTTTCCTTGTTAACTTTTTCTGAGTCATAGTTTATATGAGAGCTATGATCAATTATCTCATCAGAATTTTTCTCTTCCATAACATCTTCTGTGAAGGCATCAGCTTCTAAATCATTCTTTTTATATGTTAATGATTTTTTCTATGAACGAATGCCTTTTGGCGTATTACATTTTAATAATGTAAAACAATTTTCAATACGGGTTTCTGCAATTATGCTCCAATTCCAAAAATGTTCAGCTATCTGACTACATATCAGGAAGCCACTGGTTAATAGATTTCTCAAACTCGACCCTCGTACACGCAAAGTCTAAAAAGGCATTTAACCCTCGAATCTTAAAATAAACCACATCTGTTCCACCTGCTAACGTTCACAAGTGTTTAGTTGACAAAATATTTAAACACTATAATTCCAAACGAATTCATTATCTTTTTCCGTACAATTTACGAAGGTTAATGAAACCGTTTTCAAGAAATTTCGGTTTGCTAAATACAGGGCGATTTCTGCAATTTGTAGTTGCAGTTATTTCAACTCTTGTCAATACTGCGTAACAGGCCTAAATAAATTTTCATTCATTCTTTACTCATTTATAATTATTTATCTACCTTAATTCTTTATGAAAATATTCATTTTTTTTCATTCTTATGCTACTATCAACCTCAAATTCGATTACCTTTTTGAGTTTACTTACGTTACATCTAATTTGCTATATTCAGATACCTTATTGCTAAAATTTTTATTCCTTAGTTACCTTTTTCCAAACAACTATATATCTTTAGTTTCTGATCTTTTTTTTTTTTTTCATTTCCTCTATTTTTGATTAAACTTAATATTAAAGAAAAGTTTTTTGGCCCTATGTGTTACATGAATTTTTCTGTAATCCTTCTCATTGTCAGAGGACTCTATATTAGTTTTATTTTTTAACTCATCGTTAGTAATAATTTCTATACCATTTTCAGTATCATTCGTTTTTTGAACTTCACTATTAATTTCTAAACCTTCCACGTAGGGTAATTCCACTTGCAATTCTGATTCGAAGGTATTTTCTTCTACTGAAGAATGTATAATTTTTTTCTTAATGTTACCTTGAGCTTCGGCCTTATGAAATTTTGACTGCTTTTCAAACTCTTCAGGAGTTAATACATAAGCAAGTTCCGACGTTTCGTCATCATTTTGTTCCTCTTCAGCTGTTTTTTCAGCCTTTTTGGTATCATCTTCAATTTTTTCTTTCTTCTTATATAAATCTACACCTTTATATGGTTTCAGTCTATTTGCGTGAACTACCTGTTTCTTGATTTTTCCCACTAATTGTATTTCAAAATTTACAGGGGATAACTTTTTCAACACCCTGTAGGGTCCATCGTATTTTGGTAAAAGTGACTTGGAAAGTGCTTTTCGGGCTGAAACTTTCGGTGGAGTTTTTAGATATACTAGAGATCCTATTGCGAATTCTCTTAATTTGTTTTTCTTGTTTTCTTTCTTGTTTAGAGTTGCTCCCGAAATTTCTAACAATTTTCTAGCGTTTGAATGTGCCAGTTGCATTCTTTGCAGCATTTCAGAAGCATAATCTTCATGGGTATCATATCTTATACGGGGTGGCTGCAATGTAATTTGATGGGGCAATATCATATCCCTGCCATACATTAAAAAAAATGGACTTTCTCTGGTCGAAGTATGTATTTGATTTCTAATTGCTAGAAGCGCGAAAGGTAGTTGGTCATCCCATTCAGACTTATGTTCTGTCACTAAGTGTGATAGAGTGGTTTTCAAATGTCCATGAAAACGTTCTAATACTCCATTTGTAGCTGGATGATAAGCTGTAGTGTTTAGCTTTTTAATTTTCAAGATGGTGCAAATTTCCAAAAATAACGCCGATAAAAATTGGGAACCACGATCACTCAATAAATATCTCGGGGCTCCATATCTCACAATGATATTTTCTACAAAGCTCTTTGCCACAGTTTCTACAGTTATATTTGGAATTGGAATAGCTTCTGCATATCTAGTTAGGTGATCAATTATAGTGAGAATATATTTGTTTCCTTTATATGTAGTATTCAAAGGCCCTACTATATCTATGGCTACAAATTCAAATACTGTCTCTGGTATTGGCATCCTCTGTAATTCTGTCGGCTTACTTCTAGAAGATTTGTGTATATTACATGAATGGCAATTATTTATATAATTTTCCACGTCTTTTCGCATATTCGGCCAAAAAATTATTTTTGTATGGCCCATAATGTTTTTTGTTGACCCCCATGACAAAAAAATATATTGTCATGGTATAAATTCAATATTTGTTTTCTCATAACTGAGGTGCGTATATTTTATCCTTCCGTTCGTCAGCCTTTCTCTTGATATATAACACCTGATTGTTTACATAAAAATTTGAATCATCTTCGGATAATGAATCAATTATTTCAGAGATTTTATGGTCATTTTTCTGTAACTGCTGAATGTCTTCTAAACTCCATACTGTATCTATAACAGGTTCCATAATTTCCACCTCTTTATTTATAGCACATATTTGTCTAACATGAGTTTCTTTTTTATCACTCATTGGTTCATCTTCAGACACTTGTAAACGAGTAAGCGCATCAGAGTTGCTGTTATCTTTTCCCCTACGATATTTGATAGTAAACGAATATTCCATCAAAGTCATTCCCCATTTAGCTAATCGACTACTAGGATCCTTAATCGATAATAAGTATATTAATGGACGATGATCAGTAATGATAGAAAAATGAGTGCCAATTAAATAACATCTATATTTCTTTACTGCCCAAATTACTGCTACTCTCAATAGTAGAATAACGAGTTTCAGCTGCATTCAGTGTTCTACTAGAATAGCATATAGGGTGTTCAAATCCTGAGTAATCTTGACTTAAATTTCCTGAAATGGCGGATGCACTCGCATCAGTGGTAACTATAAAAGGTCTTGAAAAATCAGGATATTTCAAAATAGGCGGTGTTATTAAAGCTTCTTTTAAGCTGTCAAATGCTTGCTGCTGTTCAGCTCCCCAATGAAATTTCACATCTTTCTTAGTTAATTTGATGAGCGGTTGTGAAAGTTTTGAAAAATTCTTGACAAACTTTCTGTAAAAGCCACACAATCCAAGAAAAGCTCTTATTTCTCTCACACATTTAGGTTGGGGGTAATTCTTAACTACTTGAGTTTTTTCAGGATCTGTTTGACATCTTTTTCCAGAAACAATGTGCCCTAAGTACTTGGCTTCGGGTTTCATGAAATGACATTTAGTTGGCTTGAATTTTAAATTGCTGTCTCTCATTTTATCGAATACATGACGCAATCTATCTAGATGCTCATCAACATTGGGACCACTGAATACTATGATGTCATCTAGGTATACTAGGCATTCTTTTCCAGTAATATCAGCGAAAGTAAGGGTCATAAACCTCTGAAAGCTGGCTGGGGAGTTCTTCAAACCCTGGGGCATTTTTTTTAAATTCGTAATGCCCATTTGGAGTGAAAAACGCACTTTTTTCTCGGTCACGTTCATCTAACTCGATTTGGAAATATCCACTTGCTAAATCCATCAAATACAAATACTAAATAGTCTGTTTCAAAATTAAAGGAAAGGTAAAAATCCGTTTTTGTAATAGCATTCAATTCTCTATAGTCGATACATAACCTAAATTGTGGCTCTTCGCCTGGATGCATTTTTTTTTCAATTAAGATTGCTGGGAAACTCCATGGACTGGCAGATTCTACTATTATATCATTTTCTAATAATTCCTTGATTTCTTTATCCATTGCTTTCTGTCTCTGAAATGGAATTCTATACGGCCTCTTGGTAATAGGAAGAACATCTTCCGTGATTATTCTATGTTTCACTAAATGGGTACTACTCAATTTCTGACTAGGTGCTTTGAATATATCTATATATTCTTTTATAAGTTCTGCTAATTTAATTTGACCAATGTCCTTTGGATCATCCAAATGCAATTGTTGCAAAATTATGTTTTCATCCTGAATTTCTATTCGTCTAATCTTTTTTCCTTTATCAATCACTTTCTTTTCCTCATCTGTGTCTGCTGCAAATCCGTTGGCAATCACATATTTTCTGGGTATCAATAAAGTTCTCTCTAAAACATTTATTATTCGTATAGGAATATCTTTCCTATTTTTACCTATCGATCTAGCTACTACTAATCCACTTATTGCTTCATTATCTTCAATAACCACATTATCGGACGGCAAAATATTTTGAGCCTTAGCCATAACAACAGTCATAGTCCTAGGAGGCAAGATCATGTCCTTAGACAAATAAATCCCTGTCTCGTAATTATTTTTTAGTAGGAATGGTACTTTTTTCGTTTTCCGTCTTTCCGAGACATTTTGTCGACTCTAACATCTTGGCAGAAAAAGTTTCTCCCTTAGGCGAATTTTCTTTTTCTATTAAACTATCCTTCGAAAATTTCCTCTCATCTACTTTAATAATTTTTCTTGAACTACATGACTCGTTATTTCCATAATTTCCGTACCCTCTGTATAAGTATCATGAGTTTTCTCATTATTTCCCGACTTTTTTCCCATATTTTTCGAACACTCTGTAGGTGTTTCGAAAATTTCATCCTCATCCTCGTATTCTAGCAATTTCCTCATATTTTTCGTACACTCTGTAGGTGTTTTGAAAATTTCTTCTTCGACTTCCTTTTCTGTCATTTTATTCCTTTTAGCTCCCCTAATTTCTGTACACTCAGTAGGTGTTTTAGAATTCTTCACTTCATATCCCTTTTTTTATACTTTCCTGCTCTGACAGGTTCCTTTCACCCTGTATAGTACTTTCAATTTCTCTCAAATTTGTATTTTCTAACAATTTATTTTCTCGCCAAGGTTTTCTCGCTTTTCCGTGACATGCTACCATATTTTTAGGAGGTAGATTGTCATTACATGAAAATAATCCACTCTTCAGATTCCTTTTTGCAGACTTCGTGCTTCCTTTTGAGACTTTCTTTCCGAGTTCATTGGATTTTTCCATTGTACTGGTGGAAGGTATGTCATACTTGTATGAACTGGCTCCTTCACCTTGAATGTCCTTCAAAATCATAGCACTATCTTGCAATTTAATCCTTCCTAATATACAGGACGCTCCGGTTTCCGCGTTACCTAGCCCATTCTCTTCTGAATTAATTTTCTGCCTATTTTCAAGCTTTGAAAATTTTCCTTCTCTCTGGTACACATTCTGACCAGTAAACCAGTTTCCATTTTCCCATTATTTTTCTTCTTTCTGGACAATTTCTTACGATTATTTTTCCTTCGTTTTCGCAATTTTCTCTCTTTCTCAACTGTATTTTCTTCTTCTAAACATAGCCTTCCTTTTTGATCCCTACTTCCTGAATTTTCCACATAATTTTCTTTCGAGCTGGCCAGCCTCGTCTCATGGCATGAAAATCCATTTCCAATTACTCTGCTATTTGTTCTGGGCGTGCACTCCCATGGTGAACCTAGCTTTTCTTCGGAATTTCCTTCCATCCATCCCTTGACTGTAGTGGTTAATTCTAACAAACTCTTATTCATACTTTCAATTTTCCTTTCCATATCTTCGAATTTTCTTTTCCACGTAAGTTTTTCTTTATCATTTTCTGTCTGATATATATTTTTCGGTTCCGTATGAAGGTCAATAATTTCATTTCTCAAAAACATTTTATTTGCTTTCCAATCTAATTTAACCTGATGTTCTTGTAAAAAATCCAGTCCCAAAATCACTTCGGTACTCAAATGATTGGCATCAATAATAATAAATTCATGTTCAATTTGCGTTCTTTCATTCAATTGAATGGGTAAAATTACTGATCCTATATATGGTATGAAATTTCCTTGGAGGTCCTTCAATGAATATTTAACTTCATAATTAATTTTCATACCGCGTGTAATGCTTAAATGGGCCAACGATACTTCAGCACCTGTATCAATTAGAATAGTTCGAAAAATTCCTGCAATCTCTAACATAATAACATTTCTTTGAGCTTCTCCTGAAGTATAGGTAAGTATCGTTTGATTTGGCCTCATATGTCTTTCGTTTTGATTTATTGACGATTGTTTGCGGTTCTCGACAAAGACGGATCGAGAACCGGATGATCGTTTAAATCCCTCCTATTTTCATAACGTTGTCTCGTACCATTTTGACAATCAAATGACATGTGCCCTTGTTCATTGCACCGGAAACAGGTTTTATTCTTCATTCGGCAATTTCTAATATCATGCCCAGATTTCTGACAATGCTGACATGTAATTAGGCTCCTATTTTGCAAATTCCCATTTTTCATTCTACAATCTCTTATATTATGTCCGGGTTTCTGACAATACTGACATATTATTGCATTTCTTGATTGCAAATTACCATTTTTCATTCTGCAATCTCTTATAGTATGTCCCGGTTTTTGGCAATAATGACAAACTACTACATTAGTATTTTGCGAATTTGAATTAAAATTCCTGAAACTTCTATCTGTCGGTTTTGTCAAACTTTCAATTATTTCCTCTTTCTCAGCGAATTCAATAGCCTCTTTTAATGTATCAGGACTGGCAGATAAAACTCTTTTTCTAACCGGATCAAGTAATCCTAATAATTTTTATTTTGGAAAACAACTTTTAATCGTGCCAAATACTGGCGGCATGTTTCATCTTTTCTCAAAAAACTCTATCTACAGTGTATTTCCCGTGAGTATTAAAATTTTGGCAGCACAAACTTTTAATCGTGCCAAATACTGGCGGCATGTTTCATCTTTTCTCTGACGGCATTCTAATAACTCTCTTTTATCTTGTCCTGGAATTTTTGTTATACCGAATTGTTCTTGTAACCCTTTCTTTAACTCATCCCAACTTCCGGTAGTTCGTAATTTACTATCTGCGTCTATTAATTGTTTCGCTATCCCTCGTAATTTTAATCGCACTATTGACACTATTTGCAAATCATTCCATTTTCCCAGAATAGCACAATCATCTATGATCCGAATAAAATCTTTAATTTTCGTTTGCCCATTATATATAGGTACATTGTCCAAAGTAATAGCGATATTTGGTTCAATTTGTAACACAGGAGGCACCTGACTAGTCGTTGAGGGAGTTTCTAGTGGAGGTGTCATATTTAAATTTTATATGCACCAAATTTCAATAATAATAGTAAAAATCAGAAAATACTTTTTTTTTTTTTCACGATTAACCCTGTATAAATTACTTTTCTTTTCTCTTATAAATTGCCAATGCTTTCTTGACAATATTTATTACTTCCAAAACAGTTAATTCCAAATTCAAAACAATAAAAAATCAGAAAATTTTCACCAGTTCTGAACACTCGAGATTTTGACTTTGTATAAATGCTTATTTTTGCATTGTTTTCCATAGATCAAACCCCACACCTGACACCATTTGTTATAACCTGATATATGGGGAGACTCTAAAGACCCCACCACTGACCAGTTATTGTTAAAACCTGAGTATATACAGAGTGTTATGAATACCCACACCACTCCGAAAACCCAAGTGTTTGTCGAACCTCACAGTAACCTTTATTGAAGAAACACTCTAGAAAATCCAATAGAAGGATTTTACAAATACCATCAATTGATGTCTAACTATACTGGTATTATTTGTATGCACTCTACTCAATACTAAATCTTTTTCACACTATTGACAGTACAAGAGTGTGTCTTACAAAAAGTCATTAGAGGTTCTATACTGAAGTTTGTGCAACTAAACATTGACACAAAGAATGTACTTAGAGAGCGGTCAAATCCAAGTAATTCCTTCAAATATATGATCGAGGTTCGTTTAATCTATGTACTCAGTCATACCTCAAGCTATCAAAACAGATGAAATAATAATAAGGTTGTAAATTTAAAAGATATAATTAAAATCAATATTCGAAACAACACACAAAACCATTAATCAACAAATCGTATAAACCCATTGTATATAAATTCACCAGAAAATATGGATGTAAAAATAGCAATAAAATCATAGCAATAATCAAATCATATCAATTACATAGTTTTATAATTTTGAGGCATGAACAATATATTTTTATTCAAAGATAGATAAATCAATCATAGTAATATATTATAATACTTATTTCCTGCGTTATCAGTATATTCTAAAATTGTATTTATCAAAGTTCACAAATCTCAAATACTTAAATCAATTCTCAGGATTGACACAATTAACATGGTAATTGTTTTTCTTCATTAAACAACCACCTTAGTATGTTGTAGGACTTTGAAACATAATAGCAAAATTTCCAATAAAAATCAATGGAAAGCATTAATCATATTATACATATTTCTGAAACAAGCCACCATCAAAATCTGATGAAATAATAAATGTTTACCAAAGTAATTGAATTACACTTCAATGAATTCAAAGTATGAATGAGGAAAAATGTTCATTTTATAAAGCCTGGTACCCAATAAATCAAAGAGAAAAAATATGTAGTCTCACCCTGTAATAGACACGATGTTCACTTCACTAAAATCAATTCCGTTATTCAATCTGGAGAAATCCCGATAAGTAATTTATTATTTGATTTACTACTGGAGCAATGATGGAGTCGGATGAATTCTTCTAATTACATATCAATGTATGCAAAAATTTTAGAAACTCATCGGTGTGAGTTCTAATGACTGGAGCCTTGAAACTTGGTTGCATCTGATTGACTTGAAGTAGAAAAATCTTTATCTTTTTGACTAAAACATTTTCTGATCAAAATATCTCAATTTAAAATGCTAATGTGCATTTTAAAATACATACTGACTTGAAATGAATACTCGAATGAAATACCGAATGGAATACCGAATGGAATTGTTCCAACTCTTTATATATCCTCGTTTTACCACATATAGAGAAACTATAACCGACTATATGATGACCAATTGGCTTGGTGTTATTTTTAAATATAATTATTACATTGTCTTTGCAGCGGTATGACTTCTTAGGGTCGTTTATAAATAGAGAATCTATTTTTCTGATGAACTCATAATTAGATACTATTTTAATGGTACATCCATGTTTGTGAACCTTTGTTTCAACTTCAAGGCGTTCCACGTGTGGTTTATAAATAATTTGGTCTCACGCATAGTTACATGAAATTATTTTTTAAAATGTCTGGGTTCATTGAGTTCAATATTCGTTAGGATAGAATAATTTTTCCGTAATAAGAAGTTATATTTGAATACTGAATTTTCATAGTTTACAGGTGAACGTTCTAAATGAATATATTCTTTCGAATCATATTTCTTTTCCAAGCTCTATAAGCAGATCATGACACTTTCTCGTCATAAACTTAAAAGTGATAATATTCATAGAACAGCCAGTTGTTTTGGTTTATTGACTATAATACATAATTTGAGTGGCAAATGTCTTCTTCTACTCATCACAAATGACTGAGTATAACCTATAAAGTTTTATCTTAAAATATATTCAAATTTTGCGCATGAGCAAGTTATTCAATGTTTTCCATTTTGATTGATGGAAAATATATTTAGAATAAGTTAGATATCTCAGTGAGAGGTTGGTTTTTAAGAAATATTCACAATAAAAAGAACAAGTATCTCACTTTTTCTGGACTCATTATTTATTATTTAACTATAAAACAATCATTATCTCAAACAAAAACAGTATATCAAGCAAAGAAGTAGATGGCGCTGCTGCAATCCTCCTGAGTTTTGGAGAGAATCATGTCTTCACAGGCATACCGACTGAGCTACAAAAATGTAAAAATAAAAATAAAAAGAGGTAAGGTGTACAGAGAAACATCATAGCCGCAGTTTTCTTTTGTTATGATTAGTATATGTCTCAATTTTTATTGAATAACTCACTAACAAATAAAATATACAACATAACTATATATATATATATATATATTTATATATATATATATATATATATATATATATATATATATATATATATATATATATATAAATATATATATATATTTTGTTTTTTTGTTTTTTTAACCGCTTTCTTAGTTGTTTGACCAACCCTCAGATGTTAATGAAAACTTGTGCGAGTTAAGATCACGGGGACCTTACCTTTTATAGTGGGATCCGAAACCACTCTTGGGACCTTGAAAAAACTTTTCACCAGCTGCGGGAATCGAACCCGCGCCAGGTGGAAACAGTTGACACAGGACCGACGCTCGTTCCACTGAGCCACAAGCCCCGTATATAATATATATATATATATATATATATATATATATATATATATATATATATATATATATATATATATATGTGTGTGTGAGTGTGTGTGTTTGTAGCACTATACTTGTGGCATCTTGTGTGTGAATAATCCTGAACTCTTGCATCCGCTCGGAACTGTGGCACCTCACACTATGTGCCACAATTTCCATCGTCGTTTCAATGAAAACTATATGACATATCTCAATGCTTTCTATCCCAGAGGGTGTCATCTTAATCATATTATTCATTGAAACGGTTATTTCATGTACTACGCGTGTATTTTACCAACTATCGAAAAAAAATCATAGAAGTGTGTGACGTGCCACAATTCAGTTTTATTCAGGTAGTATTCACACACAGTACTGTGGCACACAATATTCATCGATGAAAGCGACATCTGCAGGCTCTGATTACAGTAATGCCATTTCACCTAGTCCAGCTTGCTGCCGACCATTATATAGTGAGTGGACAGAATTGAGTATTTTTAGAAGCTTTCATTTAGTTTCACTTGTTAGTTAGTTTGGGTCAAATTGCAAGTGAATTTTGACCGACTTCTAGTCGTCCGATTAATTTGAAATTTGGTGAGTGTTCATAATTCCGGTGACCATGCATTATGGACTTTTTTTGGAGGAAGAAACAAAATGGCGGCTTCAAGATGGCGGACGAGATTTGTAATTATGTCCGATTTGATTCAAACTTGGTATGTGGGGGTGGGGGTTTTCGGGGTCGAAGATTGGGATTTTTTTTCTCAAAATTAACAAATTTGAGATGGCGGCATCAAGATGACGAACGAGTTCTGTGATTATGATCCGTTTCGTTTCAAAATTGGTATGTGGGGGTTTTCAGGGTCGGAAATTATGATTTTTTCTCAAAATTCATAAATTCAAGATGGCGGTTTCAAGATGGCGGACGAGATTTGTGATTATGGTTTTCGGGCTCGGAGATTGGGAATTTTTGGTGAAAATACAGAAATTGAAGATTGCGAACGAGTTTCGTGATTATGGTTCGATTCGATTCAAAATTGGTATGTGGGGGTTTTCGGACGAAGTTATATTTTCAAAATTAAAATTAAATGAGGTTTCAAATGGGAATGAGTTTTGTGATTATGCCGATCATTGAAAATTGGTATGTGGGGGTTTCCGGTCGGATTTTTTTTCAAAATTCTAAATTCAATGATGGCTAAAGGAATTTTTTTGTCCGATTTGACTCAGAATTGGCATGTGGGGGTTATCGAGGTCGGATTTTTTTTTCAAAATTCTAAAGTTCATGATGGCTTTAAAATGGCAAACAATTTTTGTGATTATGTCCAATTCAATTGAACATTGGTATGTGGGGGTTTTGGGGGTGGGAGAATATGAATTTTTTGTCAAAATTCAAAAATTCAAGTTGGCGGCATCAAGATGGTAGACGAGTTTCGTGATTATGGTCCAATTCTACTGAAAATTAGTATGTTGGGGTATTCAAAGTCGGAGACCATGATTTTTTTTGTCAAACTTCAAAAATTCTAGATGGCGGCTTCCAGATAGCGAACGAGTTTTGTGATTATAGTGCGATGCCTTTGAAAATTGTTATGTGTGGGTTTTTGAGGTCGGATATTATGGAATTTTTGTAAAAATTCAAGATGGCCGTTCCAAGATGGCAAATGAGTTCTGTGATTAGGGTTCGTTTTCATTGAGATTTGATATGTGGGGATTTTCGTAGTCGCAGGTTGAGAATTGTTTGTCATAAATCACAAATTGAAGATGGTGGCTTCGACATGGCAAATGAGTTTTGTGATTATGGCCCGATTCCATTCAGAATTGCTATATGGGGGTTTCCGGGGTCGGATATTATGATTTTCATGTCGAAATTCAAGATGGTGGCTACGAGGCGGCGGACGAGCTCTGTGATTATAATCCGAATCCGATTTTCGTCGTCAGAGATTATTTCAAAATCTCACACACACAAGACTGAAAAGCAGAAAATAATTATTTAAATGATATTTTTAATATAACTCCATACAGATTCCTAAAACGGAACACGTGGGTCCATGTAATAGATAATATACCACGTTTTTCGTTCCAGGAGTCTGTATGGGGTTATACATCTGTATTGTGCTAGGAGAATTTATTTAGCGTATGGCATATTGAGACACAAAAGTACATTCAATAAATTTATATACTCCATTGATTCTGGAGTCGCTGGTAGGAAATCTTCTGGTCTGCCGTTATAGGCCGTTTCAGGGCATTCCTCCACGATGTGTTTGACGGTTTGGTTTTTACCGCACTCGCAAGAGGAGCTTGGACTCTTGCCCTATTTGTGTAAAGTATAGGCGCATCTGCCATGCTGCGTTCTGATTCTGTTTAGCGTGCACCAAGTTTTCCTTGGTAAGTCGAAACCTGGTGGTGAGTTGGTTATGCATGGCATGTCACTGTTTTGTTTCGACGTCCATTCCTGATACCAAGCATTGGTGATGCTCCATTCGTCTTCTATTGCGTTTAGTGCGGTCTTGGTTGGTGGTTTTCCAGATCGGAGGCGGTTGTGGTTAGCGTCCTCGATGTCTGTATGGATCGTTAGTTCCCTGTTGTCCAGAGCGTTTAGGCGGTGCAGGCTTGGGGGTGGGATGTGGCTCAGTACTGGGAGCCATTATGCACGATTTGATAACGCCAGCAATCATTCTCATTGTATTGTTGAGATGTGCGTCTATTTTGTGGACGTGTGGGCTGTTGAGCCATAGCGGAGCGCAGTATTCTGCAGCTGAGTAGACGAGGCCCAGGGCTGACGAGCGTAGAGTAGGAGCTGAAGCACCCCAAGACATTCCGCACAATTTTTGTATTATATTGTTTATTGTTTTCTGTTTTTGATAGGTGCTCCTTAAACGAAAGTGTTCTATCGAGTGTCACACCTAGGTACTTTGGGTTTCTATTATGTTTGAGAGTTGTGTTTTCATACTGGACACTGAGTTCTCTATTTGCGAGTTTGTTATTCAAGTGAAAGCAGGGTACTTCTGTTCTGCTAGCGTTTGGTTGGAATCTCCATTTCCGGAAATATTTCCCTAACTTCTCGAGATCAGCCGTTAAAATTTCCTCTGCTTCTTCGAATGAGCCGCATCTTTCAGTGAGTCCCCGATCGTCGGCTTATCCATATTTTTTTGACCTAGTTTCGGGCATGTCTGAGATGTATAAGCTGAACAAGAGCGGCGCGAGCACCGCTCCTTGAGGTAGACCGTTCTTGAGTTTCTTTGGAGAGCTTATGTCGGATTCCATTACGACTGTACTGAATATTCTGTCGTTCAGCATGTTGTCAAGGAGTCGGGCTGTTACTTTGCACGGAATCATTCGCAGAAACTTATAGATCATGCCTTCTCGCCACACCGTGTCATAAGCTGCCGACAGGTCGATGAAGGCGGCTGCCGTTTTTTGTTTTCTTTGGAACCCTGCTGCGATGTGTGTGGTGTGCGAGAGAACTTGGTCAACTCAGCTTCGTCTCGGTCTGAACCCAGCCTGTTCTATTGGGATTCCGTCGAAGAATTTTTGGCTTATTCGGTTATATATAAGGCGTTCGAGCAGTTTGTAGCTTACGGATAGCAGTGCAATGGGTCTATAGCTTTTGGGTGAGTCTGCCGGTTTGCCTGGTTTCAGAATAGCTATGATTTTGGATCTTTGGAATTCTCTGGAATTCTCTGGGTAGATTTCCAGTCCGTAGTATGTCGGTGAAAAATTCGGCCTGCCATTTGATCGCAAATTTTCCGCGGTGTATTATAAATTCAGGACTGATGTTATCGAATCCGGGGGCCTTTCCGGGCTTAAGATCTTGAATTGCTGTCGAGATTTCGTCTGCTGTGAAAGGTCGGGAGTGTTCCGTTTCTTTCGCTGAGGTTTTGAGGTGTCTAAGGTCTCGTTTAACTTTCATTGTGTGATCTTTGTCCTTTGGTGCTCTGGACGTTGCTACTATATGAGATGCTACTGCGTTTGACGAGATGGTTGCTTTCGGTCTTTGTATGCGTGATCCACTTCCTAGTTTTCTCAGGAGTGTCCATGCGTTTCTGCTTGAGGTCTGGAAGTTCAAACTTTCTACGGTTTCTGTCCACTTTTGTTGTCTTGCTGCATCAAGGCTGTGGAGGAGTTCATCTGCTATTTCTTGATCACCGGTTTCGAGGAAGTTTGGATAGAGCTCGTGCTATTTTGTGACCATCCGGGGACGTATTCCTTACGGAAGCCTCTTGGTATACACTTTTTAGCGGTGCCTATGATTGCTCCCACGAATCTGGTGTACTTTTTACTCTGTGGAGGGATCCAGCCTAGGCATTTATCTAGATCTTCAGAAAACTTGTTCCAGTTAGCATTCCCAAAGTTCCACCTTGGTCGAGGTGGACGGGATTATTGGGATTTGGGTGCCCGTTTCTATTATGACTGGGTGGTGCTGGCTGTGTGGGAAGTCGCAGAGAACCTGTCGTTGGACCGGTAGGATTGCATTGTTATTGTTACTGGTTGACGTGAAACACAGGTCAGGGTTATATTCTTGTCTCCATGCTGCAGACTTGAATGTGAAGCGGTCTTTCGCATCGAAGAGGAGGTTAAGGTTTTCATCTTCAGCCCATCTTACTAGCGCCTCACCGTAAGCGTCACAGTTTCTATATTTCCACTGTTCGTGCTAGGAGAAATACACTGGACATAAAATCTTATTTAATTAAGATCCTCAAGGACGTCCAATGGGTCTCTATTGAGTACTCCTCACGGACATAATTTTTTTTTTGCAGAAACTAAAAAGAAAACGTCTATGAGATTCGAACATGAGCACTTAGTAGTCTAGTTTCAGATTTACATCTGCCTTGTTCAAAGCTCATGATCTTCACCGATATGCTACTGGCCATTTTGGGGATAACCTGAATTCTAAATTCCTAATTAGCCGACCGTTCCGTAAGTTCTCATTGACGATTGTTCATTATATTATTTTTGAAAAACACATCATTCAGGTATGCGATAGTTATCGTTGAAGGGTCATCCAGTGTACGTACAGTTTCAAACATTCAATGTTTGTCCATGTTTGGACACACAATGGATGGTGGTTTTGCAATAGGCATTCAATGGATATCAAGTGCTGTGCGGGGTGTTGCCTTCCATTCACTCATAATATTCATATAGGATAGTGAAATGGGATAAGAACATACAAAAAGGGTTGAATCCTATATAATGCAATAGTTTTCGAAAGTTCGACTTGTAAAAAAAAATATTTGGACTTTTCATTGATAATTTAACCAAATCAATCAAAGCTGATTTCAACTGTTGGTATCTTGATGACGGCTCCATAGGTGGTAAATCTGATGTAATTTTAGAACAGTTCAAGAAAATAATTTCAACATCAGAAAAAATTGGTCTTAAATTGAATTTTGAAAAATGCGAACTATATTTCTTGGACGACCTGAAAGATGACATACCAAAAAAATTTTACAGTTTTGCTCCTGGTATGAAAATTATGAATAAAACCAACTGGACCCTCCTTGGTGCACCCATGTCAGAAGAATCTTTGGCACAATCCCTGAACCAAAAGACTAAATCTTTGAATTTGATGGCATCCCGCATGGATTCCATTCCGAAGCATATTGGGTATTTTCTTCTGAAGAACTGTCTAGCTATACCCAAATTGATATATACATTGAGATGTTGCCCGACTTGGCGCTGTCAAAATGAACTTGATCTCTTCGACTCAACACTCCGTATGATTTTGGAGCAGATTACTAATAATAATTTCAGCCTTTCCACGTGGCTTCAAGCAACACTTCCCGTAAATAAGGGTGGTCTGGGTATACGACAAGCATCTTCACTTGCTTTACCAGCTTTTCTTCCTTCGTTGAACAGCATTCAACATCTAGTTGATCAAATTGTACCTGATTATTTTTCCAGTGTGTCCGATGTTCACTATATAGAGTGTGAATCTGTATGGTGTTCTAAAACTGGAACCTCTGCACCTGATAATAAAATTTCCCAAAAATCCTGGGATCTTCCTCTCATCGAATTGTCATCTAAACAACTCCTTGACTCGGCTGTTAATTCTCCTTCTGAAAAGGCTCGACTGAAGGCAGTTAGTACGAAAGAATCTCAACGCTCTTCCAGTTGCATTCCTTGGAACTTTATTAGATGATGAATCTTCCAGGATTTCTGTGGGTTTACGTTTGGGCTGTTCTATTTGTGTG
Organism: Gonioctena quinquepunctata; assembly: GCA_018342105.1. NCBI lineage: Eukaryota > Metazoa > Arthropoda > Insecta > Coleoptera > Chrysomelidae > Gonioctena > Gonioctena quinquepunctata. Next base: position 58,436 of record JAFIRS010005178.1, read on the forward strand.
AGTCATAAATGCAGATGTGGATTTATCGTCAACGAAAAAGGGACGCATGGATTGAGTTGTAGATTCAGTTCCGGGCGTTCGTCTCGTCATTCAACAGTAAATGACTTAATCAAGCGAGCTTTATCAACTGCTGATATTCCTGCTGTCTTAGAACCTTTGGGAATCATTCGTGATGATGGTAAGCGTCCAGATGGGATGTCTCTCATCCCATGGAGTCATGGAAAACCTTTAGTCTGGGACTTCACTTGCGTAGATACCGTTGCAGCATCACATATTGATTCAACATCCAGAAATGCTGGTAGGGGCTGCAGATTCTGCTGAAAAGTCCAAATTGAAAAAATATTCTACTTTAAAAGATCAATACATTTTTCATCCGGTAGCAATTGAAACCTTCGGTTCATTTGGTAGTTATGCCACCGAAATAATTAATTATATTGGAAAAAATTGACAATAAAACAGATGACGAAGAAAGGACTTCTTTTAAACATAAGTACGCCATCCAAAGAGGAAACGCAACGTCAATTCTGGGTTCTATTCCTGCTACTCAACGTTTGGATGATATATTTATTCGTCCACAGAGAATAAATATGTCAAGTAGTATCCATAAGTATATTATTCGGAGCCAAATACCTGGAAAGTATGATTTGGATTCAACCACTTCCAAAAAAATAACGCGATCTACCATATCTTTATCCAACTCGATTTCAAGCAGCCTCCAATCGAGTTCCTTATTGCGGCGCTCCAATGATAGAGAAAATCATTGCATAAGAGACTGTCCCTTTGAAGATAGCAATAGCGGTGAGCGCATCTCCCTCAGTTATAATTTTATCAAACCACTTGTGTTTGGAAGCTCCAAAACTCTTGGTCTTAATGGTTTGAAAAACATTGGCAATACCTGCTTTATGAATAGCGCAATACAATGTTTATCGAATACCAGATGGTTGCTCGAGTATCTGAGAAAAGACGAACATTTGAAGGATATCAACACAAGCATATCAAGTATGAAGGGTGCTTTGATAAAAGCATTCGAAGAAGTGGTAAAAGAACTTTGGTCAGAAGATTCGTCTGATGTGGTGGTTAACACTGTTTCTTTGAAAAGCCTGATACAAAGATTTGCACCTCGTTTTATGGGTAACGCTCAACAGGATGCAAAGGAATTTTTCAGATATTTATTGGAAGGTCTTCATGAAGATGTAAACAGAGTAAGAGAAAGGCCTAAACCTATGTTCATAGAAATAGATGAAAATTTGAGCGATAATGAAAAGGCAAAAGAGTCTTGGTCAAGATATCTTCGAATGGACAACTCGAAAATTGTCGATAACTTTGTTGGTCAACTGAAATCATCGTTGAAATGTACTTTCTGTGGCCATTGTTCTGTCACTTTTGACCCATTCTGGGACCTTTCACTCCCTATTCCAGAGAGTACTGGCAAACTCAGACTGTCGCAATGTTTAGACTTGTTTACTAGGGAAGAAATTTTGGATGATGACGAAAAACCCACTTGTTCTAAATGCAAGGAAAGGAGAAAATGCACGAAGTCATTATCTATACTTAAATTACCCAAAATTTTAGTAATTCACTTGAAAAGATTTTCGCAGATGGAGAGATTCAGAGAAAAACTAAATGTTTTCATTGACTTCCCTCTCGATGGATTAGATATGAATATTTATGCAGTAGATAACGCAGCTCCGTGTCGCTACAACTTGTATGCTGTATCCAACCATATTGGAACAACTTTTAACGGACACTACACGGCTTACTGTAGGCACCCTTATGCGGGCACTTGGCACGAGTACAATGACTCGAGAGTATCACCGCTATCACCAAAAAATATCGTGAGTGGAGAAGCATACGTTCTCTTCTATGATCAAGAGGACACCAAATCATAGTTTTAAATAGAACATTTTACTTATTTACATTATTTATTTTATATTCATCTTTACCTTAATAAAACAATTAATTACAAAAGTGTTATCGAAATCGGTCCTTTACTTTTTGAGAAAATTTTGCACACGTTTCACCCCAGGTGAGGAAGAACCTTGAGGGTGTACCCCAGAAAATTTTATTTTTCAAATATTTTTGAAACATGTGAAAAAAACACAAAATTATATACAGGAAATGCGATTTCAATTCTTTTAACGCTAGAATGAAAACAATTTAGAAATTTTGCTCAGAGGCATATTAAATAGGATAGAGTTGGGTAAATTGAAGAAGGGTTTTCACCCACCAACTTAGTTGCAAAGCTACTTTCGAAAGTCTAAGACCTGTATGAGTTGAGAAGACCGGGACCTTACATTTTTAAGTGTGATCCGAAGTACTTCCCGGCTGTTAAACGTGGAAAATCTGAGGGATTGATATCTATGTACCAAGAATGTTCGGTTGGTCATATATCTCGTTCTGATCAACTATACTACTAAAATATTTTTATATTTTATTTCAGCGACAGAGAGCAGGAGTCGAACTCAATTAGTGCCTCATGATTTGCATATACAATTTTTTGGCGATTTTTCAAGGTTTCCTTTAAATGAAATAATACTTTTGTTTCAAGTCGATTTATGCTTGAGCATATTATTTTTCATTTACTGTACTGCGTTTGGATGTTCCGTTTTTAAATGAATCACTTAGTTATGGCACCCTACACACTCATCATCTCGAAACCAAAATAATATTCAGCTTGAATATTATTTTCTATGTATTTGTGCCACAATCTTGTGTGTGCCACCTTATGTAAAATTGGCAACACCGCCTTAACACTCTAGTATGAGTTCAGATTATTGTGGCACAAATATTACACACTTTGCCCGATTTCTCATATTTTTGGCATCTTCACACATGATTCACAAATACAGATATTTATGGCATGGGATGCCATAATTTGAAACTGTAATAATTCCTGTAATTTGGAGTGTATCGGAGATCTGAAAATAGCTGAAGATCCCCAATAGATGGATCTACCAGTATGGTTGATACAATCAAAAGTGCCACAATTGAGGGATATTCATGAGATGCCACAATTATTCTGATACGTGTATGTGTGTGTGTGTGTGTGTGTTGAGATAGTTTCTCGGGTTTATGTCCGCGTTCTGTGTTCTTGGTCCTCAAACGGTCTGATTTCACTACGTTCCGGCAAATTCCCATTTGCCATCTTTGGGTGATGTCTAGAAATTTACGGGGATGTTTTCCATCAAACAAGAACATTTGAGAAACTCCGAACAAATAGATCTAAGCTTCCATGTCAACTCACCTTCCTTCGACACTGCAGAAATCAGAGGATATTTTCCAGGTGTGTTAAGTTAAATAACCATCGGAGAACACTGGCTTTGGAGGATATCCTCATAAGCTGTCACATAACCTCCAGCTGAAGGGTTCAACTTCGCCATCGCACCATCCCATATACCGGTTGAGAACATCACCAGCAACGTGGAATCGACGATACAGAGATTAAGTGACAAAGTCACACAGGGGTCGATACGACAAGACATCGCGTATATACTACGCAATTCGAAACCACCGGAGAGAAACATTCCTCACGAAGAATTCCTGGCAGTGAAATCTTTCCGGAAAAATGAAAATATCACCATTCTACCGGCTGACGAAGGTAATGCAACGATAGTTATGAACAACAAAGATGATCCAGCCTACAATAAAATATCGACAGACTCAACCACCTACCTGGAAAAGACAATCAGAAACCTAGTCAGGAAGTCACCTATGATAAGGAAACCAGACAAAAACTCATCCCAAAAGAGAAATAATCAAAATGTCCCAAACTATATGGCCTTTCCAAGATCCGCAAACCAGGGGCACCTCTCAGGCCGATTGTCAGTTCTATAGGATCACCAGTACATTTATGATAACTAACGATACAGACAAGTAGAGGAAGCACCAATGGGATCACCACTATAATCGGTCATCGCAAACCTTCTCATGGAAGGTATAGAACCGAAAGCACCCACAACATCGAGCTCAAATCCAAAACTATGGCTGAGATATGTTGATGACATTCTTGTGATTTGGTCATATGGACATCAGGAATTATCGACATTCTTCAACCACTTCAATGGAATTTATCCGCAGATAAAAGCACTATGGAAGCAGAAGAGGCCTATCTAGATGTTATGACCACAAAGAAACCCCACGGCACCCTGGGTCACACAGTATATCGCAAGAAAATTTACACCTGAATGCAAATTCTCATCACCATCCACAACAAGTCCTCTCAGTGGCGAAGACACTGATGGACCAAGAAGATGGGTGGACAACGACCACATAAAAGGGAAGTTGGATAATATCGGAACGACCCTCCAGATTAATGGATACTCCAAGAAAACCATCAAAGTAGCATCCAGAGTCAAGAATAAACAACGAGAGACTCAGGAACCACCGATTTGCAAAACATTCTTACCATACATAAAGAGTACAGCAGACATGATCAGCAGATTTACCTTCAGAAATCACAAAGACCATATACCACTTGAGTGCAAGGAGTTCATAAAGTACCATGTGGAAATTGTGAAGAGACAAACATAGGCCAAACAAACAGAAGAATAAACATCCGCAAAGAAGAACACAAAGTTTATATACGAAACAAGGAGACTACATCGTCACAATTTCAACATGTGGGGCACTGTTGATCCAACTGTATCGTGTCATCTGAATCTGCATCCGATTCAGATTCAGAGTCGTCCGACACCTCCACAAACTCAGTCATTGGAATATTCACTGACGTGTTTGGCGCCTCGTCGTGCATAAACCACAGTCGTTTTCTTACTAAAATGGGAACATCTTTCATCAAAAATGGCATTCCTTTCTTGAGAAACAGCCGGTAGTTATACCCATTCAACCCCTAATGAAGAAAATAGAGTCCAATAAAATAATCCTCGCATACTCCAGCCAACACGTTAACGGAAAACTGCTCCTGGTGACGGGATTCCAAGATTGCATGTGGGTTTTCTTCAGTCCAAAAATGATTATTGTGAAAGTTTTGGAAAGTTTCTGGAAAAATTGGCTTCATCGGTGAATAACATTTTACTTTCAAATGATAGATTTTCATATACTTTTTGAGGAAACCAATGGCAAAAGTTCATCCGTAATGGAAAGTAGCGGGGAAGTATATTGCATCTTCTTGCAAAGAACCAACCATCTGAAGATATGGCCTCTATTGGATCAGATATTGGCCATGATATTGAATCCGCTTCACAAATATCTGATTAAGTTGACATATTGAATGCTCGATCAGAAGTGAAGAAACTAAC